>CM042969.1:17956850-18018140 GCA_023678885.1 Pogostemon cablin | reverse complement strand
AAAGACTTATTATCTCTTCATTTAATCGAATCATTGAATAAAGAACTTGTTTCTTTATGAGTTAAGAAAGGATAAATTACATATATTGCATGATAGATTCGATGTCTAAAGACTCATTATCTCTTCGTTTAGTCGAATCATTGAATAAAGAACATGTTACCTTAAGAGTTAAGAAAGGATAAACAACATATAATGCATGATAGATCAACGTTAGGAGACTTATTATCTCTTCGTTTAATCGAATTAATGAATAAAGAACTCGTTTCCTTATGAGTTAAGAAAGGATAAACAACATATAATGCATGATAGATTTGACTACTAAAGACTCATTATCACTTCGTTTAATCGAATCATTGAATAAAAAACACGTTTCTTTATGAGTTAAGAAAGGATAAACAACATATAATGCATGATAGATTCGATGTCTAAAGAGTAATTATCTCTTTGTTTAATAGAATCATTGAATAAAGAATTCATTTCTTTATGTGTTTAGAAAATATAAACAACGTATAATGCATGATAGATTCGATATTTAAAGACTTATTATCTCTTCATTTAATCGAATCATTGAATAAAGAACTCGTTTCCTTATGAGTTAAGAAGGATAAACAACATATAATGCATGATAGATTTGTTGTCTAAAGACTCATTACCACTTCGTTTAATCGAATCGTTGAATAAAAACTCCTTTCCATATTAGTTAAGAAAAGATAAATAATGTATAATGTATGATAGATTCGACGTCTAAAAAGTCATTATCTCTTTGTTTAATCGAATCATTGAATAAAAAATTCATTTCTTTATGTGTTAAGAAAAGATAAACAACATATAATGCGTGATAGATTTGACGTTCAAAGACTTATTATCTCTTCATTTAATCGAATCATTGAATAAAGAACTTGTTTCTTTATGAGTTAAGAAAGGATAAATTACATATATTGCATGATAGATTCGATGTCTAAAGACTCATTATCTCTTCATTTAGTCGAATCATTGAATAAAGAACATGTTACCTTAAGAGTTAAGAAAGGATAAACAACATATAATGCATGATAGATCGACGTTAGGAGACTTATTATCTCTTCGTTTAATCGAATCAATGAATAAAGAACTCGTTTCCTTATGAGTTAAGAAAGGATAAACAACATATAATGCATGATAGATTTGTCGTCTAAAGACTCATTACCACTTCGTTTAATCGAATCGTTGAATAAAAACTCCTTTCCATATTAGTTAAGAAAAGATAAACAATATATAATGTATGATAGAATCGACGTCTAAAAAGTCATTATCTCTTTGTTTAATCGAATCATTGAATAAAAAATTCATTTCTTTATGTGTTAAGAAAAGATAAACAACATATAATGCGTGATAGATTTGACGTTCAAAGACTTATTATCTCTTCATTTAATCGAATCATTGAATAAAGAACTCATTTCTTTATGAGTTAAGAAAGGATAAACTACATATATTTCATTATAGATTCGATGTCTAAAGACTCATTATATCTTCGTTTAGTCGAATCATTGAATAAAGAAAACATGTTTCCTTAAGAGTTAAGAAAGGATAAACAACATATAATGCATGATAGATCGATGTTAGAAGACTTATTATCTCTTCGTTTAATCGAATCGATGAATAAAGAACTCATTTCCTTATGAGTTAAGAAAGGATAAACAACATATAATGAATGATAGATTCGACGTCTAAAGACTCATTATCACTTCGTTTAATCGAATCATTGAATAAAAAACTGACTTCTTAATGAGATAAGAAAGGATAAACAACATATAATGCATGATAGATTCGACGTCTAAAGAGTAATTATCTCATTGTTTAATAGAATCATTGAATAAAGAACTCATTTCTTTATGTGTTAAGAAAAGATGAACAACGTATAATGCATGATAGATTCAACGTTTAAAGACTTTATCTCTTCATTTGATCGAATCATTGAATAAAGAACTCGTTTCCTTATGAGTTAAGAAAGGATAAACAACATATAATGCATGATGGATTCGACGTCTAAAGACTCATTATCAATTCATTTAATCGAATCATTGTATAAAAAACTCACTTCTTTATGAGTTAAGAAAGGATAAACAATATATAATGCATGATAGATTCGACGTCTAAATATTCATTATCTCTTTGTTTAATCGAATCATTGAATAAAGAACTCAATTATTTATGAGTTAAGAAAAGATAAACAACATATAATGCATGATAGATTCGACATTTAAAGAATTATTATCGCTTCATTTAATCGAATCATTGAATAAAGAACTCGTTTCCTTATGAGTTAAGAAGGATAAACAACATATAATGCATGATAGATTTGTCGTCTAATGACTCATTACCACTTCGTTTAATCGAATCATTGAATAAAAAACTCCTTTCTATATGAGTTAAGAAAGGATAAACAATATATAATGCATGATAGATTCGACGTCTAAAGAGTCATTATCTCTTTGTTTAATCGAATCATTGAATAAAAAATTCGTTTCATTTTTAGTTAAGAAAAGATAAACAACATATAATGCGTGATAGATTTGACGTTCAAAGACTTATTATCTCTTCATTTAATCGAATCATTGAATAAAGAACTTGTTTCTTTATGAGTTAAGAAAGGATAAATTACATATATTGCATGATAGATTCGATGTCTAAAGACTCATTATCTCTTCATTTAGTCGAATCATTGAATAAAGAACATGTTACCTTAAGAGTTAAGAAAGGATAAACAACATATAATGCATGATAGATCGACGTTAGGAGACTTATTATCTCTTCGTTTAATCGAATCAATGAATAAAGAACTCGTTTCCTTATGAGTTAAGAAAGGATAAACAACATATAATGCATGATAGATTTGTCGTCTAAAGACTCATTACCACTTCGTTTAATCGAATCGTTGAATAAAAACTCCTTTCCATATTAGTTAAGAAAAGATAAACAATATATAATGTATGATAGATTCGACGTCTAAAAAGTCATTATCTCTTTGTTTAATCGAATCATTGAATAAAAAATTCATTTCTTTATGTGTTAAGAAAAGATAAACAACATATAATGCGTGATAGATTTGACGTTCAAAGACTTATTATCTCTTAATTTAATCGAATCATTGAATAAAGAACTCATTTCTTTATGAGTTAAGAAAGGATAAACTACATATATTTCATTATAGATTCGATGTCTAAAGACTCATTATATCTTCGTTTAGTCGAATCATTGAATAAAGAAAACATGTTTCCTTAAGAGTTAAGAAAGGATAAACAACATATAATGCATGATAGATCGATGTTAGAAGACTTATTATCTCTTCGTTTAATCGAATCGATGAATAAAGAACTCATTTCCTTATGAGTTAAGAAAGGATAAACAACATATAATGCATGATAGATTCGACGTCTAAAGACTCATTATCACTTCGTTTAATCGAATCATTGAATAAAAAACTCACTTCTTAATGAGATAAGAAAGGATAAACAACATATAATGCATGATAGATTCGACGTCTAAAGAGCAATTATCTCATTGTTTAATAGAATCATTGAATAAAGAACTCATTTCTTTATGTGTTAAGAAAAGATGAACAACGTATAATGCATGATAGATTCAACGTTTAAAGACTTATTATCTCTTCATTTGATCGAATCATTGAATAAATAACTCGTTTCCTTATGAGTTATGAAAGGATAAACAACATATAATGCATGATGGATTCAACGTCTAAAGACTCATTATCAATTTATTTAATCGAATCATTGTATAAAAAACTCACTTCTTTATGAGTTAAGAAAGGATAAACAATATATAATGCATGATAGATTCGACGTCTAAATATTCATTTTCTCTTAGTTTAATCGAATCATTGAATAAAGAACTCAATTCTTTATGAGTTAAGAAAAGATAAACAACATATAATGCATAATAGATTCAACATTTAATGAATTATTATCGCTTCATTTAATCGAATCATTGAATAAAGAACTCGTTTCCTTATGAGTTAAGAAGGATAAACAACATATAATGCATGATAGATTTGTCGTCTAAAGACTCATTATCACTTAATTTAATCGAATCATTGAATAAAAAACTCACTTCTTTATGAGTTAAGAAAGGATAAACAACATATAATGCATGATAGATTCGACGTCTAAAGAGTAATTATCTCTTTGTTTAATAGAATTATTGAATAAAGAATTCATTTCTTTATGTGTTTAGAAAAGATAAACAACGTATAATGCATGATAGTTTCAATATTTAAAGACTTATTATCTCTTCATTTAATCAAATCATTGAATAAAGAACTCGTTTCCTTATGAGTTAAGAAGGATAAACAACATATAATGCATGATAGATTTGTCGTCTAAAGACTCATTACCACTTCGTTTAATCGAATCGTTGAATAAAAAACTCCTTTACATATGAGTTAAGAAAAGATAAACAATATATAATGTATGATAGATTCGACGTCTAAAGAGTTATTATCTCTTTGTTTAATCGAATCATTGAATAAAAAATTCATTTCTTTATGTGTTATGAAAAGATAAACAACATATAATGCGTGATAGATTTGACGTTCAAAGACTTATTATCTCTTCATTTAATCGAATCATTGAATAAAGAACTCGTTTCTTTATGAGTTAAGAAAGGATAAACTACATATATTGCATGATAGATTCGATGTCTAAAGACTCATTATCTCTTCATTTAGTCGAATCATTGAATAAAGAAAACATGTTTCCTTAAGAGTTAAGAAAGGATAAACAACATATAATGCATGATGGATCGACGTTAGAAGACTTATTATCTCTTCGTTTAATCGAATCGATGAATAAAGAACTCGTTTCCTTATGAGTTAAGAAAGGATAAACAACATATAATGCATGATAGATTCGACGTCTAAAGACTCATTATCACTTCGTTTAATCGAGTCATTGAATAAAAAACTCACTTCTTAATGAGATAAGAAAGGATAAACAACATATAATGCATGATAGATTCGACGTCTAAAGAGTAATTATCTCATTGTTTAATAGAATCATTGAATAAAGAACTCATTTCTTTATGTGTTAAGAAAAGATAAACAACGTATAATGCATGATAGATTCGACGTTTAAAGACTTATTATCTCTTCATTTGATCGAATCATTGAATAAAGAACTCGTTTCCTTATGAGTTATGAAAGGATAAACAACATATAATGCATGATGGATTCGACGTCTAAAGACTCATTATCAATTCATTTAATCGAATCATTGTATAAAAAACTCACTTCTTTATGAGTTAAGAAAGGATAAACAATATATAATGCATGATAGATTCGACGTCTAAATATTCATTATCTCTTTGTTTAATCGAATCATTGAATAAAGAACTCATTTCTTTATGAGTTAAGAAAAGATAAACAACATATAATGCATGATAGATTCGACGTTTAAAGAATTATTATCTCTTTATTTAATCGAATCATTGAATAAAGAACTCGTTTCCTTATGAGTTAAGAAGGATAAACAACATATAATGCGTGATAGATTTGTCGTCTAAAGACTCATTACCACTTCGTTTAATCGAATCGTTGAATAAAAAACTCCTTTCCATATGAGTTAAGAAAAGATAAACAATATATAATGTATGATAGATTCGACGTCTAAAAAGTCATTATCTCTTTGTTTAATCGAATCATTAAATAAAAAATTCATTTCTTTATGTGTTAAGAAAAGATAAACAACATATAATGCGTGATAGATTTGACGTTCAAAGACTTATTATCTCTTCATTTAATCGAATCATTGAATAAAGAACTCGTTTCTTTATGAGTTAAGAAAGGATAAACTACATATATTGCATGATAGATTCGATGTCTAAAGACTCATTATCTCTTCGTTTAGTCGAATCATTGAATAAAGAAAACATGTTTCCTTAAGAGTTAAGAAAGGATAAACAACATATAATGCATGATAGATCGACGTTAGAAGACTTATTATCTCTTCGTTTAATCGAATCGATGAATAAAGAACTCGTTTCCTTATGAGTTAAGAAAGGATAAACAACATATAATGCATGATAGATTCGACGTCTAAAGACTCATTATCACTTCGTTTAATCGAATCATTGAATAAAAAACTCACTTCTTAATGAGATAAGAAAGGATAAACAACATATAATGCATGATAGATTCGACGTCTAAAGAGTAATTATCTCATTGTTTAATAGAATCATTGAATAAAGAACTCATTTCTTTATGTGTTAAGAAAAGATAAACAACGTATAATGCATGATAGATTCGACGTTTAAAGACTTATTATCTCTTCATTTGATCGAATCATTGAATAAAGAACTCGTTTCCTTATGAGTTATGAAAGGATAAACAACATATAATGCATGATGGATTCGACGTCTAAAGACTCATTATCAATTCATTTAATCGAATCATTGTATAAAAAACTCACTTCTTTATGAGTTAAGAAAGGATAAACAATATATAATGCATGATAGATTTGACGTCTAAATATTCATTATCTCTTTGTTTAATCGAATCATTGAATAAAGAACTCATTTCTTTATGAGTTAAGAAAAGATAAACAACATATAATGCATGATAGATTCGACGTTTAAAGAATTATTATCTCTTTATTTAATCGAATCATTGAATAAAGAACTCGTTTCCTTTTGAGTTAAGAAGGATAAACAACATATAATGCATGATAGATTTGTCGTCTAAAGACTCATTACCACTTCGTTTAATCGAATCGTTGAATAAAAAACTCCTTTCCATATGAGTTAAGAAAAGATAAACAATATATAATGTATGATAGATTCGACGTCTAAAAAGTCATTATCTCTTTGTTTAATCGAATCATTGAATAAAAAATTCATTTCTTTATGTGTTAAGAAAAGATAAACAACATATAATGCGTGATAGATTTGACGTTCAAAGACTTATTATCTCTTCATTTAATCGAATCATTGAATAAAGAACTCGTTTCTTTATGAGTTAAGAAAGGATAAACTACATATATTGCATGATAGATTCGATGTCTAAAGACTCATTATCTCTTCGTTTAGTCGAATCATTGAATAAAGAAAACATGTTTCCTTAAGAGTTAAGAAAGGATAAACAACATATAATGCATGATAGATCGACGTTAGAAGACTTATTATCTCTTCGTTTAATCGAATCGATGAATAAAGAACTCGTTTCCTTATGAGTTAATAAAGGATAAACAACATATAATGCATGATAGATTCGACGTCTAAAGACTCATTATCACTTCGTTTAATCGAATCATTGAATAAAAACTCACTTCTTAATGAGATAAGAAAGGATAAACAACATATAATGCATGATAGATTCGACGTCTAAAGAGTAATTATCTCATTGTTTAATAGAATCATTGAATAAAGAACTCATTTCTTTATGTGTTAAGAAAAGATAAACAACGTATAATGCATGATAGATTCGACGTTTAAAGACTTATTATCTCTTCATTTGATCGAATCATTGAATAAATAACTCGTTTCCTTATGAGTTATGAAAGGATAAACAACATATAATGCATGATGGATTCGACGTCTAAAGACTCATTATCAATTTATTTAATCGAATCATTGTATAAAAAACTCACTTCTTTATGAGTTAAGAAAGGATAAACAATATATAATGCATGATAGATTCGACGTCTAAATATTCATTTTCTCTTAGTTTAATCGAATCATTGAATAAAGAACTCAATTCTTTATGAGTTCAGAAAAGATAAACAACATATAATGCATAATAGATTCAACATTTAATGAATTATTATCGCTTCATTTAATCGAATCATTGAATAAAGAACTCGTTTCCTTATGAGTTAAGAAGGATAAACAACATATAATGCATGATAGATTTGTCGTCTAAAGACTCATTATCACTTCGTTTAATCGAATCATTGAATAAAAAACTCACTTCTTTATGAGTTAAGAAAGGATAAACAACATATAATGCATGATAGATTCGACGTCTAAAGAGTAATTATCTCTTTGTTTAATAGAATTATTGAATAAAGAATTCATTTCTTTATGTGTTTAGAAAAGATAAACAACGTATAATGCATGATAGTTTCAATATTTAAAGACTTATTATCTCTTCATTTAATCAAATCATTGAATAAAGAACTCGTTTCCTTATGAGTTAAGAAGGATAAACAACATATAATGCATGATAGATTTGTCGTCTAAAGACTCATTACCACTTCGTTTAATCGAATCGTTGAATAAAAAACTCCTTTACATATGAGTTAAGAAAAGATAAACAATATATAATGTATGATAGATTCGACGTCTAAAGAGTTATTATCTCTTTGTTTAATCGAATCATTGAATAAAAAATTCATTTCTTTATGTGTTATGAAAAGATAAACAACATATAATGCGTGATAGATTTGACGTTCAAAGACTTATTATCTCTTCATTTAATCGAATCATTGAATAAAGAACTCGTTTCTTTATGAGTTAAGAAAGGATAAACTACATATATTGCATGATAGATTCGATGTCTAAAGACTCATTATCTCTTCATTTAGTCGAATCATTGAATAAAGAAAACATGTTTCCTTAAGAGTTAAGAAAGGATAAACAACATATAATGCATGATGGATCGACGTTAGAAGACTTATTATCTCTTCGTTTAATCGAATCGATGAATAAAGAACTCGTTTCCTTATGAGTTAAGAAAGGATAAACAACATATAATGCATGATAGATTCGACGTCTAAAGACTCATTATCACTTCGTTTAATCGAGTCATTGAATAAAAAACTCACTTCTTAATGAGATAAGAAAGGATAAACAACATATAATGCATGATAGATTCGACGTCTAAAGAGTAATTATCTCATTGTTTAATAGAATCATTGAATAAAGAACTCATTTCTTTATGTGTTAAGAAAAGATAAACAACGTATAATGCATGATAGATTCGACGTTTAAAGACTTATTATCTCTTCATTTGATCGAATCATTGAATAAAGAACTCGTTTCCTTATGAGTTATGAAAGGATAAACAACATATAATGCATGATGGATTCGACGTCTAAAGACTCATTATCAATTCATTTAATCGAATCATTGTATAAAAAACTCACTTCTTTATGAGTTAAGAAAGGATAAACAATATATAATGCATGATAGATTCGACGTCTAAATATTCATTATCTCTTTGTTTAATCGAATCATTGAATAAAGAACTCATTTCTTTATGAGTTAAGAAAAGATAAACAACATATAATGCATGATAGATTCGACGTTTAAAGAATTATTATCTCTTTATTTAATCGAATCATTGAATAAAGAACTCGTTTCCTTATGAGTTAAGAAGGATAAACAACATATAATGCGTGATAGATTTGTCGTCTAAAGACTCATTACCACTTCGTTTAATCGAATCGTTGAATAAAAAACTCCTTTCCATATGAGTTAAGAAAAGATAAACAATATATAATGTATGATAGATTCGACGTCTAAAAAGTCATTATCTCTTTGTTAAATCGAATCATTAAATAAAAAATTCATTTCTTTATGTGTTAAGAAAAGATAAACAACATATAATGCGTGATAGATTTGACGTTCAAAGACTTATTATCTCTTCATTTAATCGAATCATTGAATAAAGAACTCGTTTCTTTATGAGTTAAGAAAGGATAAACTACATATATTGCATGATAGATTCGATGTCTAAAGACTCATTATCTCTTCGTTTAGTCGAATCATTGAATAAAGAAAACATGTTTCCTTAAGAGTTAAGAAAGGATAAACAACATATAATGCATGATAGATCGACGTTAGAAGACTTATTATCTCTTCGTTTAATCGAATCGATGAATAAAGAACTCGTTTCCTTATGAGTTAAGAAAGGATAAACAACATATAATGCATGATAGATTCGACGTCTAAAGACTCATTATCACTTCGTTTAATCGAATCATTGAATAAAAAACTCACTTCTTAATGAGATAAGAAAGGATAAACAACATATAATGCATGATAGATTCGACGTCTAAAGAGTAATTATCTCATTGTTTAATAGAATCATTGAATAAAGAACTCATTTCTTTATGTGTTAAGAAAAGATAAACAACGTATAATGCATGATAGATTCGACGTTTAAAGACTTATTATCTCTTCATTTGATCGAATCATTGAATAAAGAACTCGTTTCCTTATGAGTTATGAAAGGATAAACAACATATAATGCATGATGGATTCGACGTCTAAAGACTCATTATCAATTCATTTAATCGAATCATTGTATAAAAAACTCACTTCTTTATGAGTTAAGAAAGGATAAACAATATATAATGCATGATAGATTTGACGTCTAAATATTCATTATCTCTTTGTTTAATCGAATCATTGAATAAAGAACTCATTTCTTTATGAGTTAAGAAAAGATAAACAACATATAATGCATGATAGATTCGACGTTTAAAGAATTATTATCTCTTTATTTAATCGAATCATTGAATAAAGAACTCGTTTCCTTTTGAGTTAAGAAGGATAAACAACATATAATGCATGATAGATTTGTCGTCTAAAGACTCATTACCACTTCGTTTAATCGAATCGTTGAATAAAAAACTCCTTTCCATATGAGTTAAGAAAAGATAAACAATATATAATGTATGATAGATTCGACGTCTAAAAAGTCATTATCTCTTTGTTTAATCGAATCATTGAATAAAAAATTCATTTCTTTATGTGTTAAGAAAAGATAAACAACATATAATGCGTGATAGATTTGACGTTCAAAGACTTATTATCTCTTCATTTAATCGAATCATTGAATAAAGAACTCGTTTCTTTATGAGTTAAGAAAGGATAAACTACATATATTGCATGATAGATTCGATGTCTAAAGACTCATTATCTCTTCGTTTAGTCGAATCATTGAATAAAGAAAACATGTTTCCTTAAGAGTTAAGAAAGGATAAACAACATATAATGCATGATAGATCGACGTTAGAAGACTTATTATCTCTTCGTTTAATCGAATCGATGAATAAAGAACTCGTTTCCTTATGAGTTAATAAAGGATAAACAACATATAATGCATGATAGATTCGACGTCTAAAGACTCATTATCACTTCGTTTAATCGAATCATTGAATAAAAACTCACTTCTTAATGAGATAAGAAAGGATAAACAACATATAATGCATGATAGATTCGACGTCTAAAGAGTAATTATCTCATTGTTTAATAGAATCATTGAATAAAGAACTCATTTCTTTATGTGTTAAGAAAAGATAAACAACGTATAATGCATGATAGATTCGACGTTTAAAGACTTATTATCTCTTCATTTGATCGAATCATTGAATAAATAACTCGTTTCCTTATGAGTTATGAAAGGATAAACAACATATAATGCATGATGGATTCGACGTCTAAAGACTCATTATCAATTTATTTAATCGAATCATTGTATAAAAAACTCACTTCTTTATGAGTTAAGAAAGGATAAACAATATATAATGCATGATAGATTCGACGTCTAAATATTCATTTTCTCTTAGTTTAATCGAATCATTGAATAAAGAACTCAATTCTTTATGAGTTCAGAAAAGATAAACAACATATAATGCATAATAGATTCAACATTTAATGAATTATTATCGCTTCATTTAATCGAATCATTGAATAAAGAACTCGTTTCCTTATGAGTTAAGAAGGATAAACAACATATAATGCATGATAGATTTGTCGTCTAAAGACTCATTATCACTTCGTTTAATCGAATCATTGAATAAAAAACTCACTTCTTTATGAGTTAAGAAAGGATAAACAACATATAATGCATGATAGATTCGACGTCTAAAGAGTAATTATCTCTTTGTTTAATAGAATTATTGAATAAAGAATTCATTTCTTTATGTGTTTAGAAAAGATAAACAACGTATAATGCATGATAGTTTCAATATTTAAAGACTTATTATCTCTTCATTTAATCAAATCATTGAATAAAGAACTCGTTTCCTTATGAGTTAAGAAGGATAAACAACATATAATGCATGATAGATTTGTCGTCTAAAGACTCATTACCACTTCGTTTAATCGAATCGTTGAATAAAAAACTCCTTTACATATGAGTTAAGAAAAGATAAACAATATATAATGTATGATAGATTCGACGTCTAAAGAGTTATTATCTCTTTGTTTAATCGAATCATTGAATAAAAAATTCATTTCTTTATGTGTTATGAAAAGATAAACAACATATAATGCGTGATAGATTTGACGTTCAAAGACTTATTATCTCTTCATTTAATCGAATCATTGAATAAAGAACTCGTTTCTTTATGAGTTAAGAAAGGATAAACTACATATATTGCATGATAGATTCGATGTCTAAAGACTCATTATCTCTTCATTTAGTCGAATCATTGAATAAAGAAAACATGTTTCCTTAAGAGTTAAGAAAGGATAAACAACATATAATGCATGATGGATCGACGTTAGAAGACTTATTATCTCTTCGTTTAATCGAATCGATGAATAAAGAACTCGTTTCCTTATGAGTTAAGAAAGGATAAACAACATATAATGCATGATAGATTCGACGTCTAAAGACTCATTATCACTTCGTTTAATCGAGTCATTGAATAAAAAACTCACTTCTTAATGAGATAAGAAAGGATAAACAACATATAATGCATGATAGATTCGACGTCTAAAGAGTAATTATCTCATTGTTTAATAGAATCATTGAATAAAGAACTCATTTCTTTATGTGTTAAGAAAAGATAAACAACGTATAATGCATGATAGATTCGACGTTTAAAGACTTATTATCTCTTCATTTGATCGAATCATTGAATAAAGAACTCGTTTCCTTATGAGTTATGAAAGGATAAACAACATATAATGCATGATGGATTCGACGTCTAAAGACTCATTATCAATTCATTTAATCGAATCATTGTATAAAAAACTCACTTCTTTATGAGTTAAGAAAGGATAAACAATATATAATGCATGATAGATTCGACGTCTAAATATTCATTATCTCTTTGTTTAATCGAATCATTGAATAAAGAACTCATTTCTTTATGAGTTAAGAAAAGATAAACAACATATAATGCATGATAGATTCGACGTTTAAAGAATTATTATCTCTTTATTTAATCGAATCATTGAATAAAGAACTCGTTTCCTTATGAGTTAAGAAGGATAAACAACATATAATGCGTGATAGATTTGTCGTCTAAAGACTCATTACCACTTCGTTTAATCGAATCGTTGAATAAAAAACTCCTTTCCATATGAGTTAAGAAAAGATAAACAATATATAATGTATGATAGATTCGACGTCTAAAAAGTCATTATCTCTTTGTTAAATCGAATCATTAAATAAAAAATTCATTTCTTTATGTGTTAAGAAAAGATAAACAACATATAATGCGTGATAGATTTGACGTTCAAAGACTTATTATCTCTTCATTTAATCGAATCATTGAATAAAGAACTCGTTTCTTTATGAGTTAAGAAAGGATAAACTACATATATTGCATGATAGATTCGATGTCTAAAGACTCATTATCTCTTCGTTTAGTCGAATCATTGAATAAAGAAAACATGTTTCCTTAAGAGTTAAGAAAGGATAAACAACATATAATGCATGATAGATCGACGTTAGAAGACTTATTATCTCTTCGTTTAATCGAATCGATGAATAAAGAACTCGTTTCCTTATGAGTTAAGAAAGGATAAACAACATATAATGCATGATAGATTCGACGTCTAAAGACTCATTATCACTTCGTTTAATCGAATCATTGAATAAAAAACTCACTTCTTAATGAGATAAGAAAGGATAAACAACATATAATGCATGATAGATTCGACGTCTAAAGAGTAATTATCTCATTGTTTAATAGAATCATTGAATAAAGAACTCATTTCTTTATGTGTTAAGAAAAGATAAACAACGTATAATGCATGATAGATTCGACGTTTAAAGACTTATTATCTCTTCATTTGATCGAATCATTGAATAAAGAACTCGTTTCCTTATGAGTTATGAAAGGATAAACAACATATAATGCATGATGGATTCGACGTCTAAAGACTCATTATCAATTCATTTAATCGAATCATTGTATAAAAAACTCACTTCTTTATGAGTTAAGAAAGGATAAACAATATATAATGCATGATAGATTTGACGTCTAAATATTCATTATCTCTTTGTTTAATCGAATCATTGAATAAAGAACTCATTTCTTTATGAGTTAAGAAAAGATAAACAACATATAATGCATGATAGATTCGACGTTTAAAGAATTATTATCTCTTTATTTAATCGAATCATTGAATAAATAACTTGTTTCCTTTTGAGTTAAGAAGGATAAACAACATATAATGCATGATAGATTTGTCGTCTAAAGACTCATTACCACTTCGTTTAATCGAATCGTTGAATAAAAACTCCTTTCCATATGTGTTAAGAAAAGATAAACAATATATAATGTATGATAGATTCGACGTCTAAAAAGTCATTATCTCTTTGTTTAATCGAATCATTGAATAAAAAATTCATTTCTTTATGTGTTAAGAAAAGATAAACAACATATAATGCGTGATAGATTTGACGTTCAAAGACTTATTATCTCTTCATTTAATCGAATCATTGAATAAAGAACTCGTTTCTTTATGAGTTAAGAAAGGATAAACTACATATATTGCATGATAGATTCGATGTCTAAAGACTCATTATCTCTTCGTTTAGTCGAATCATTGAATAAAGAAAACATGTTTCCTTAAGAGTTAAGAAAGGATAAACAACATATAATGCATGATAGATCGACGTTAGAAGACTTATTATCTCTTCGTTTAATCGAATCGATGAATAAAGAACTCGTTTCCTTATGAGTTAATAAAGGATAAACAACATATAATGCATGATAGATTCGACGTCTAAAGACTCATTATCACTTCGTTTAATCGAATCATTGAATAAAAACTCACTTCTTAATGAGATAAGAAAGGATAAACAACATATAATGCATGATAGATTCGACGTCTAAAGAGTAATTATCTCATTGTTTAATAGAATCATTGAATAAAGAACTCATTTCTTTATGAGTTAAGAAAGGATAAACTACATATATTGCATGATAGATTCGATGTCTAAAGACTCATTATCTCTTCGTTTAGTCGAATCATTGAATAAAGAAAACATGTTTCCTTAAGAGTTAAGAAAGGATAAACAACATATAATGCATGATAGATCGACGTTAGAAGACTTATTATCTCTTCGTTTAATCGAATCGATGAATAAAGAACTCGTTTCCTTATGAGTTAATAAAGGATAAACAACATATAATGCATGATAGATTCGACGTCTAAAGACTCATTATCACTTCGTTTAATCGAATCATTGAATAAAAACTCACTTCTTAATGAGTTAAGAAAGGATAAACAACATATAATGCATGATAGATTCGACGTCTAAAGAGTAATTATCTCATTGTTTAATAGAATCATTGAATAAAGAACTCATTTCTTTATGTGTTAAGAAAAGATAAACAACGTATAATGCATGATAGATTCGACGTTTAAAGACTTATTATCTCTTCATTTGATCGAATCATTGAATAAATAACTCGTTTCCTTATGAGTTATGAAAGGATAAACAACATATAATGCATGATGGATTCGACGTCTAAAGACTCATTATCAATTTATTTAATCGAATCATTGTATAAAAAACTCACTTCTTTATGAGTTAAGAAAGGATAAACAATATATAATGCATGATAGATTCGACGTCTAAATATTCATTTTCTCTTAGTTTAATCGAATCATTGAATAAAGAACTCAATTCTTTATGAGTTAAGAAAAGATAAACAACATATAATGCATAATAGATTCAACATTTAATGAATTATTATCGCTTCATTTAATCGAATCATTGAATAAAGAACTCGTTTCCTTATGAGTTAAGAAGGATAAACAACATATAATACATGATAGATTTGTCGTCTAAAGACTCATTACCACTTCGTTTAATCGAATCATTGAATAAAAAACTCCTTTCTATATGAGTTAAGAAAGGATAAACAATATATAATGCATGATAGATTCGACGTCTAAAGAGTCATTATCTCTTTGTTTAATCGAATCATTGAATAAAAATTTCGTTTCTTTATGAGTTAAGAAAAGATAAACAACATATAATGCGTGATAGATTTGACGTTCAAAGACTTATTATCTCTTCATTTAATCGAATCATTGAATAAAGAACTCGTTTCTTTATGAGTTAAGAAAGGATAAATTACATATATTGCATGATAGATTCGATGTCTAAAGACTCATTATCTCTTCGTTTAGTCGAATCATTGAATAAAGAACATGTTACCTTAAGAGTTAAGAAATGATAAACAACATATAATGCATGATAGATCGACGTTAGGAGACTTATTATCTCATCGTTTAATCGAATCAATGAATAAAGAACTCGTTTTCTTATGAGTTAAGAAAGGATAAACAACATATAATGCATGATAGATTTGACTTCTAAAGACTCATTATCACTTCGTTTAATCGAATCATTGAATAAAAAACAAACTTCTTTATGAGTTAAGAAAGGATAAACAACATATAATGCATGATAGATTCGACGTCTAAAGAGTAATTATCTCTTTGTTTAATAGAATTATTGAATAAAGAATTCATTTCTTTATGTGTTTAGAAAAGAAAAACAACGTATAATGCATGATAGATTCGATATTTAAAGACTTATTATCTCTTCATTTAATCGAATCATTGAATAAAGAACTCGTTTCCTTAAGAGTTAAGAAGGATAAACAACATATAATGCATGATAGATTTGTCGTCTAAAGACTCATTACCACTTCGTTTAATCGAATCGTTGAATAAAAAACTCCTTTCCATATGAGTTAAGAAAAGATAAATAATATATATTGTATGATAGATTCGAAGTCTAAAGAGTCATTATCTCTTTGTTTAATCGAATCATTGAATAAAAAATTCATTTCTTTATGTGTTATGAAAAGATAAACAACATATAATGCGTGATAGATTTGACGTTCAAAGACTTATTATCTCTTCATTTAATCAAATCATTGAATAAAGAACTCGTTTCTTTATGAGTTAAGAAAGGATAAACTACATATATTGCATGATAGATTCGATGTCTAAAGACTCATTATCTCTTCGTTTAGTCGAATCATTGAATAAAGAAAACATGTTTCCTTAAGAGTTAAGAAAGGATAAACAACATATAATGCATGATAGATCGACGTTAGAAGACTTATTATATCTTCGTTTAATCGAATCGATGAATAAAGAACTCGTTTCCTTATGAGTTAAGAAAGGATAAACAACATATAATGCATGATAGATTCGACGTCTAAAGACTCATTATCACTTCGTTTAATCGAATCATTGAATAAAAAACTCACTTCTTAATGAGATAAGAAAGGATAAACAACATATAATGCATGATAGATTCGACGTCTAAAGAGTAATTATCTCATTGTTTAATAGAATCATTGAATAAAGAACTCATTTCTTTATGTGTTAAGAAAAGATAAACAACGTATAATGCATGATAGATTCGACATTTAAAGACTTATTATCTCTTCATTTGATCGAATCATTGAATAAAGAACTCGTTTCCTTATGAGTTAAGAAAGGATAAACAACATATAATGCATGATGGATTCGACGTCTAAAGACTCATTATCAATTTATTTAATCGAATCATTGTATAAAAAACTCACTTCTTCATGAGTTAAGATAGGATAAACAATATATAATGCATGATAGATTCGACGTCTAAATATTCATTATCTCTTTGTTTAATCGAATCATTGAATAAAGAACTCAATTCTTTATGAGTTAAGAAAAGATAAACAACATATAATGCATGATAGATTCAACATTTAAAGAATTATTATCGCTTCATTTAATCGAATCATTGAATAAAGAACTCGTTTCCTTATGAGTTAAGAAGGATAAACAACATATAATGCATGATAGATTTGTCGTCTAAAGACTCATTACCACTTCGTTTAATCGAATCATTGAATAAAAAACTCATTTCTATATGAGTTAAGAAAGGATAAACAATATATAATGCATGATAGATTCGACGTCTAAAGAGTCATTATCTCTTTGTTTAATCGAATCATTGAATAAAAAATTTGTTTTTTTATGAGTTAAGAAAAGATAAACAACATATAATGCGTGATAGATTTGACGTTCAAAGACTTATTATCTCTTCATTTAATCGAATAATTGAATAAAGAACTCGTTTCTTTATGAGTTAAGAAAGGATAAATGACATATATTGCATGATAGATTCGATGTCTAAAGACTCATTATCTCTTCGTTTAGTCGAATCATTGAATAAAGAACATGTTACCTTAAGAGTTAAGAAATGATAAACAACATATAATGCATGATAGATCGACGTTAGGAGACTTATTATCTCTTCGTTTAATCGAATCAATGAATAAAGAACTCGTTTCCTTATGAGTTAAGAAAGGATAAACAACATATAATGCATGATAGATTTGACTTCTAAAGACTCATTATCTCTTCGTTTAATCGAATCGATGAATAAAGAACTCGTTTCCTTATGAGTTAAGAAAGGATAAACAACATATAATGCATGATAGATTCGACGTCTAAAGACTCAATATCACTTCGTTTAATCGAATCATTGAATAAAAAACTCACTTCTTAAAGAGATAAGAAAGGATAAACAACATATAATGCATGATAGATTCGACGTCTAAAGAGTAATTATCTCATTGTTTAATAGAATCATTGAATAAAGAACTCATTTCTTTATGTGTTAAGAAAAGATAAACAACCTATAATGCATGATAGATTCGATATTTAAAGACTTATTATCTCTTCATTTAATCGAATCATTGAATAAAGAACTCGTTTCCTTATGAGTTAAGAAGGATAAACAACATATAATGCATGATAGATTTGTCGTCTAAAGACTCATTATTACATCGTTTAATAGAATCGTTGAATAAAAAACTCACTTCTTTATGAGTTAAGAAAGGATAAACAATATATAATGCGTGATAGATTCGACGTCTAAATATTCATTATCTCTTTGTTTAATCGAATCATTGAATAAAGAACTCATTTCTTTATGAGTTAAGAAAAGATAAACAACATATAATGTATGATAGATTCGACGTTTAAAGAATTATTATCTCTTCATTTAATTGAATCATTGAATAAAGAACTCGTTTCCTTATGAGTTAAGAAGGATAAACAACATATAATGCATGTAGATTTGTCGTCTAAAGACTCATTACCACTTCGTTTAATCGAATCATTGAATAAAAAACTCCTTTCTATATGAGTTTAGAAAGGATAAACAATATATAATGCATGATACATTCGACGTCTAAAGAGTCATTATCTCTTTGTTTAATCGAATCATTGAATAAAAAATTCGTTTCTTTATGAGTTAAGAAAAGATAAAAAACATATAATGTGTGATAGATTTGACGTTCAAAGACTTATTATCTCTTCATTTAATCAAATCATTGAATAAAGAACTCGTTTCTTTATGAGTTAAGAAAGGATAAATTACATATATTGCATGATAGATTCGATGTCTAAAGACTCATTATCTCTTCGTTTAGTCGAATCATTGAATAAAGAACATGTTACCTTAAGAGTTAAGAAAGGATAAACAACATATAATGCATGATAGATCGACGTTAGGAGACTTATTATCTCTTCGTTTAATCGAATCAATGAATAAAGAACTCGTTTCCTTATGAGTTAAGAAAGGATAAACAACATATAATGCATGGTAGATTTGACTTCTAAAGACTCAATATCACTTCGTTTAATCGAATCATTGAATAAAAAACTCACTTCTTTATGAGTTAAGAAAGTATAAACAACATATAATGCATGATATATTCGACGTCTAAAGAGTAATTATCTCTTTCTTTAATAGATTTATTGAATAAAGAATTCATTTCTTTATGTGTTTAGAAAAGATAAACAACGTATAATGCATGATAGATTCGATATTTAAAGACTTATTATCTCTTCATTTAATCGAATCATTGAATAAAGAACTCGTTTCCTTATGAGTTAAGAAGGATAAACAACATATAATGCATGATAGATTTTTCGTCTAAAGACTCATTACCACTTCATTTAATCGAATCGTTGAATAAAAAACTCCTTTCCATATGAGTTAAGAAAAGATAAACAATATATAATGTGTGATAGATTCGACGTCTAAAGAGTCATTATCTCTTTGTTTAATCGAATCATTGAATAAAAAATTCATTTCTTTATGTGTTAAGAAAAGATAAACAACATATAATGCGTGATAGATTTGACGTTCAAAGACTTATTATCTCTTCATTTAATCGAATCATTGAATAAAGAACTCGTTTCTTTATGAGTTAAGAAAGGATAAACTACATATATTGCATGATAGATTCGATGTCTAAAGACTCATTATCTCTTCGTTTAGTCGAATCATTGAATAAAGAAAACATGTTTCCTTAAGAGTTAAGAAAGGATAAACAACATATAATGCATGATAGATCAACGTTAGAAGACTTATTATCTCTTCGTTTAATCGAATCAATGAAGAAACAACTCGTTTCCTTAGGAGTTAAGAAAGGATAAAAAACATATAATGCATGATAGATTCGACGTCTAAAGACTCATTATCTCTTCGTTTAATCGAATCATTGAATAAAAAACTTACTTCTTAATGAGATAAGAAAAGATGAACAACATATAATGCATGATAGATTCGACGTCTAAAGAGTAATTATCTCATTGTTTAATAGAATCATTGAATAAAGAACTCATTTCTTTATGTATTAAGAAAAGATAAACAATGTATAATGCATGATAGATTCGACGTTTAAAGACTTATTATCTCTTCATTTGATCGAATCATTGAATAAAGAACTCGTTTCCTTATGAGTTAAGAAATGATAAACAACATATAATGCATGATGAATTCGACGTCTAAAGACCCATTATCAATTCATTTAATCGAATCATTGTATAAAAAACTCACTTCTTTATGAGTTAAGAAAGGATAAACAATATATAATGCATGATAGATTCGACGTCTAAATATTCATTATCTCTTTGTTTAATCGAATCATTGAATAAAGAACTCATTTCTTTATGAGTTAAGAAAAGATAAACAACATATAATGCATGATAGATTCGACGTTTAAAGAATTATTATCTCTTCATTTAATCGAATCATTGAATAAAGAACTCGTTTCCATATGAGTTAAGAAGGATAAACAACATATAATGCGTGATAGATTTGTCGTCTAAAGACTCATTACCACTTCGTTTAATCGAATCATTGAATAAAAAACTCCTTTCTATATGAGTTAAGAAAGGATAAACAATATATAATACATGATAGATTCGACGTCTAAAGAGTCATTATCTCTTTGTTTAAACGAATCATTGAATAAAAAATTCATTTCTTTATGAGTTAAGAAAAGATAAACAACATGTAATGCGTGATAGATTTGACGTTCAAAGACTTATTATCTCTTCATTTAATCGAATCATTGAATAAAGAACTCGTTTCTTTATGAGTTAAGAAAGGATAAATTACATATATTGCATGATAGATTCGATGTCTAAAGACTCATTATCTCTTCGTTTAGTTGAATCATTGAATAAAGAACATGTTACCTTAAGAGTTAAGAAAGGATAAACAACATATAATGCATGATAGATCGACGTTAGGAGACTTATTATCTCTTGTTTAATCGAATCAATGAATAAAGAACTCGTTTCCTTATGAGTTAAGAAAGGATAAACAACATATAATGCATGATAGATTTGACTTCTAAAGACTCATTATCACTTCGTTTAATCGAATCATTGAATAAAAAACTCACTTCTTTATGAGTTAAGAAAGGATAAACAACATGAAATACACGATAGATTCGACGTCTATAGAGTAATTACTCTTCGTTTAATAGAATTATTGAATAAAGAATTCATTTCTTTATGTGTTTAGAAATGATAAACAACGTATAATGCATGATAGATTCGATATTTAAAGACTTATTATCTCTTCATTTAATTGAATCATTGAATAAAGAACTCGTTTCCTTATGAGTTAAGAAGGATAAACAACATATAATGCATGATAGATTTGTCGTCTAAAGACTCATTACCACTTCGTTTAATCGAATCGTTGAATAAAAAACTCCTTTCCATATGAGTTAAGAAAAGATAAACAATATATAATGTATGACAGATTCGACATCTAAAGAGTCATTATCTCTTTGTTTAATCGAATTATTGAATAAAAAATTCATTTCTTTATGTGTTAAGAAAAGATAAACAACATATAATGCGTGATAGATTTGACGTTCAAAGACTTATTATCTCTTCATTTAATCGAATCATTGAATAAAGAACTCGTTTCTTTATGAGTTAAGAAAGGATAAACTACATATATTGCATGATAGATTCGATGTCTAAAGACTCATTATCTCTTCGTTTACTCGAATCATTAAATAAAGAACATGTTTCCTTAAGAGTAAAGAAAGGATAAACAACATATAATACATGATAGATCGACGTTAGAAGACTTATTATCTCTTCGTTTAATCGAATCAATGAATAAAGAACTTGTTTCCTTATGAGTTAAGAAAGGATAAACAACATATAATGCATGATAGATTCGACGTCTAAAGACTCATTATCACTTCATTTAATCGAATCATTGAATAAAAACTCACTTCTTTATGAGATAAGAAAGGATAAACAACTTATAATGCATGATAGATTCGATGTCTAAAGAGTAATTATCTCTTTGTTTAATAGAATCATTGAATAAAGAACTCATTTCTTTATGTGTTAAGAAAAGATAAACAACGTATAATGCATGATAGATTCGACATTTAAAGACTTATTATCTCTTCATTTGATCGAATCGTTGAATAAAGAACTCGTTTCCTTATGAGTTAAGAAAGGATAAACAACATATAATGCATGATGGATTCGACGTCTAAAGACTCATTATCAATTCATTTAATCAAATCATTGTATAAAAAACTCACTTCTTTATGAGTTAAGAAAGGATAAACAATATGACAGATTCGACGTCTAAATATTCATTATCTCTTTGTTTAATCGAATCATTGAATAAAGAACTCATTTCTTTATGAGTTAAGAAAAGATAAACAACATATAACGCATAATAGATTCGACGTTTAAAGAATTATTATCTCTTCATTTAATCGAATCATTGAATAAAGAACTCGTTTCCTTATGAGTTAAGAAGGATAAAAAACATATAATGCATGATAGATTTGTCATCTAAAGACTCATTACCACTTCGTTTAATCTAATCATTGAATAAAAAACTCCTTTCCATACGAGTTAAGAAAGGATAAACAATATATAATGCATGATAGATTCGACGTCTAAAGAGTCATTATCTCTTTGTTTAATCGAATCATTGAATAAAAAATTTGTTTCTTTATGAGTTAAGAAAAGATAAACAACATATAATGCGTGATAGATTTGACGTTCAAAGACTTATTATCTCTTCATTTAATCGAATCATTGAATAAAGAACTCGTTTCTTTGTGAGTTAAGAAAGGATAAACTACATATATTGCATGATAGATTCGATGTCTAAAGACTCATTATCTCTTCGTTTAGTCGAATCATTGAATAAAGAACATGTTTCTTTAAGAGTTAAGAAAGAATAAACAATATATAATGCATGATAGATCGACGTTAGGAGACATATTATCTCTTCGTTTAATCGAATCAATGAATAAAGAACTCGTTTCCTTATGAGTTAAGAAAGGATAAACAACATATAATGCATGATAGATTTGACTTCTAAAGACTCATTATCACTTCGTTTAATCGAATCATTGAATAAAAAACTCACTTCTTTATGAGTTCAAAAAGGATAAACAACATATAATGCATGATAGATTCGACGTCTAAAGAGTAATTATCTCTTTGTTTAATGGAATTATTGAATAAAGAACTCATTTCTTTATGTGTTTAGAAAGATAAACAACGTATAATGCATGATAGATTCGATATTTAAAGACTTATTATCTCTTCATTTAATCGAATCATTGAATAAAGAACTCGTTTCCTTATGAGTTAAGAAAGGATAAACAACATATAATGCATGATAGATTCGACGTCTAAAGACTCATTATCATTTCGTTTAATTGAATCATTGAATAAAAAACTCACTTCTTTATGAGTTAAGAAAGGTTAAACAATATATAATGCATGATAGATTCGACGTCTAAATATTCATTATCTCTTTATTTAATCGAATCATTGAATAAAGAACTCATTTCTTTATGAGTTAAGAAAAGATAAATAACAAAGAAGACCCTCGATAAAGTGAGGCGCAGCTGTCCACCACACGAAAGGGCAATTATGCTTAGAAAAGAAAGCAAGTCAGCCACCTGATTGCCTTCCCTGTAGATGTGAGACGCCACAAAATCCATCTGTGAGAGCAAATTAAGTACCCAAAGCCATCTACTGCGATGATTCCATGGAACAGTTTAGTACTTCAGGTGCTTCTGTTGCGTATAATGTAAATTCCGTAGCGGATATAATGCAAGATAGATTCGGCGTTTAAAGAATTATTATCTCTTCATTTAATCGAATCATTGAATAAAGAACTCGTTTCCTTATGAGTTAAGAAAGGATAAACAACATATAATGCATGATAGATTCGACGTCTAAAGACTCATTATCACTTCGTTTAATCGAATCATTGAATAAAAAACTCACTTCTTTATGAGTTAAGAAAGGATAAACAACATATAATGCATGATAGATTCGACGTCTAAAGAGTAATTATCTCTTTGTTTAATAGAATCATTGAATAAAGAACTCATTTCTTTATGTGTTAAGAAAAGATAAATAACGTATAATGCATGATATATTCGACGTTTAAAGAATTATTATCTCTTCATTTAATCGAATCATTGAATAAAGAACTCGTTTCCTTATGAGTTAAGAAAGAATAAATAACATATAATGATTGATAGATTTGTCGTCTAAAGACTAATTACCACTTCGTTTAATCGAATCGTTGAATAAAAAACTCCTTTCCATATGAGTTAAGAAAGAATAAACAATATACAATGCATGATAGATTCGACGTCTAAAGAGTCATTATCTATTTGTTTAATCGAATCATTGAATAAAAAACTCGTTACTTTATGAGTTAAGAAAAAATAAATAACATATAATGCGTGATAGATTTGACGTTCAAAGACTTATTATCTCTTCGTTTAATCGAATCATTGAATAAAGAACTCGTTTCTTTATGAGTTAAGAAAGGATAATATCACGCCCCGACCATAGACAGAACGCGACAACCGCCACGTTAACCATAAATTTCACGGAATGGGTGCACTCCACTCCGAAAATTTATAGAAAATGTAAGGCTTGCAATCAAATACCTGTAGGACAGAACAACTGATGATAACGAGTACTACCCGAGGACATCATTTTCATAACATACCACCAAAGATTTACAAAGGAACAAAATACAATGATGTAACTCGGTCTGAAGAAAATATACACAAGCGATATAACATCGCGAAAGTAAAAAAAAACATCAAGGGGTACCAGATATGAACTATACAATCTCGCCAATGGATCCGCCAATTTATACACAAAAAGAAGAGTACCCAAGCACTGATCGGATGACGAGCAAAAGATAGGCAAACCTCCAACCAAAAGATATCAACCGCCTGAAAAGGAAAGGAATGGTGGGGGTGAGCAAAACCACTATCTCAGTGAGGTGATAAGCCGATCACGCCAACCCTTATACGAAGTATATACTCACGTTCATGACTTATAACTTAAAATCCAACATTTGCGTTCCACATCAAGTATTTCTTACACAATATACAAATTAATGAAAATAAAACCTCTATACGCATTTAAAAAATAACACATTTAGTTCAAACAACATGTTAACACATAAAAGACGCGTGGGTAGCCAATATCCTCCTCGAACTGAGCTCTCCGTCGAGAGTCAGTCCGAGCCCGTCATCGTTACTCTAGACAAAATGAAGGTTAATGCTCTTTCTCAACATATACCAAGTACCACAATTTAATATCAATGAGATCCTTGAAATGATAAAACATGTAAATATATATAACATGCGTGTCCCACACCGGTGACACAGGTGCCTCGTTAGATCTAACTCACCCAGGTTTGCCAAGCCACGGGCGATTAGTTTGTCACTCTAACTCACCTGAACCGTGACTATTCGGGCTACTTAATCAATGTCGCTCGAACTCACCCGAATCGTGACCAATTCGGGCTACTTAACCTTGGTACCAGGTATGCATATAAATCATCAAATGCATAACAACTCAAGTCACAAGATTATCAATAGATTAATCCTCAAATACTTCACAACAAATGATATCATATATCGAGCCAGCAAGGCTCTATAAATTAAAACAAACAATACCCGTAATACATGGCTGACAGGACTCTATATGAAATAATATAAGATAATCAATGGACCATATCATGCCAATCAGGCTCAACCTAGAGTAATTGAGCCAATCAGCCTCTTTACCACATAACACATTACTAAGTAATTTTCTTATCAAGTAAGTAAAGAAAATGAATGCAAACTTGTCAAGGGTCCACACTTCCCACAAGAGAAGGCATTCCTGAATTATCAACTCACAAGGAAATGATTAACTCTCTCCAAAATCTGAAGTTATTCCCTTGCCCTTCGATGATTGATCTTTACCTAAAAAGTAGATAAGCAAATGAATACAAATCAATATACATAGGAGTTGATATTAAATAAAGGGCAGCTCGTAACTCCTCAACACCAACTCCGAGTCTCACATAACCCGGTTCATATCATTTCTCAAACGAAACGATAGGAAATAAATTTGAATATGACATAACAAATTCTGAAATTTTCCAGCCTGCGGCAGTTCACGAAAAAAATCATAACTAATTGTATATAACTCAGATTGAGGCGTTTCAAGTGGATACGGAAAGCTAACAAACTCGCTACATACAAAAATTGAGTTTGCAAATTTCTGAGGGCAATAGATATGCCAAAATTAGTTCGGACAGTTGCTGCGAATCACCTAGAGGCAGTTTACGAAAAAAATTCATAACTAATTGTAGAAAAATCGGATTGAGGTGTTTTAAGTGGCTACGGAAAGCTAACGAATCCAGCTACGTATAGAAATTAAGTTTGCAACTTTCTAAGATCAATAGCTATGTCGAAAGTAGGTCGAACAGAAGCATACGAATTTCCCTTTACTAGGAAGAAACCCAACAAAATCACAAAATCATGGAGAAAGGAAGCTTAATTGACATATTACTTACCTTAACACACTTATACACCAACTAAAATAAGAGTTGTATGGGGGAATTTGATCACAAGGGTTTCTCCTCTTCCTTTCTCTTCTTTCCCCCTCTTGGATGATCTAGAAACCCTTTCTTATTTCTTATCTTCCTTTCTCCTTTTTATTCTATTTTTGACATATATTGTTGGGGCTATTGATGGGCTGGGCTTATTAATAGAATAAGCCATTTAAGTGAATTAGACTTTGGGCCAAAAATAAATATATAGATTTTGGGCTCTAAAAGCAAACTCTAGTTGGGCTAATAATAATAAAATAGATTTTGGGCTCTAAAAACAAATTCTAGTTTGGGGCTGATATATTATAAGGTTTGGGCCAAAGATAAATAAATTATTTTGGGCTTTTAAAAGTTGAGGCAAGACATTATAAGGTATCCCCTCCTCTAAAAAATTTCGTCCTCGAAACGTAAACGTACCTAGAGATGAAAAGAGATGTGGATGTTGTTGACGCATAACAGACTCTGGCTCCCATGTTTCTTCTTCAATTCGATCACTTCTCCATAGAACCCACACCATAGGAATGGATTTATTACGAAGCATTTTCTCTCTGCAATCCACAATTTGAACATGTTGGACTTCGTACTATAGATTTTCCTTTAATGCAACTGGGGGACATTTGAGCACGTGTTAAGGATCTGGTTCATATTTTCTAAGCATAGAGACATGGAAGACATCGTGAATCTTTGACAATTCTGATGGTAGCTCAAGTCGATACGCGACACGACTAATCCTTTGCAAGATCGTAAATGGGCCAATATACCTCGGACTTAACTTTCCTCGATGGTGGAATCGTAGCACGCCCTTCCACGGAGAAACTTTTAGAAACACTTTGTCTCCTACATTAAACTCCAACTCGCGCCTCCTATTATCTGCATAGCTTTTCTGTCGATCTTGTGCTGCTTTAAGTCTGTCTCGAATAAGTTGTACTTTTTCCTTTGCATCTTCGATAAGCTCTACTTGTTCGATTTGTCTCTCACCAACCTCATCCTAAAAGACTAGTGTCTGACACTTTCAGCCATAAAGAGCTTCGTACGGGGGCATTCCAATGCTTGAATGATAACTGTTGTTATAAGCGAACTCCACCAAAGTCACGTACCTATCCCAGCTACCTCCCAAATTCAACACCACTGCACATAGCATGTCTTCTAGCATCTGTATAGTTCTCTCTGACTGTCCATCAGTCTGTGGATGAAACGAAGTACTGAATAGAAGTTTCATACCCAACGCCCTTTGCAGACTAGGCTAAAAATGTGAAGTGAATCGTGGATCTCGATCAGATATGATTGACACTGGTACTCCATGCAATTTCACGATTTCATCCACATATAACTTGGCAAGTATCTCTAAAGAGTCATTGGTGTGTACCGAAAGGAAATGTGCCGATTTCGTCAAACGATCAACAATGACCCAGATTGAGTCATGAACCTTTTGCGTTCGAGGCAAACCGGAAACAAAGTCCATCGTGATGTTCTCCCATTTCCACTCAGGAATAGGTAGTGGTTGAAGCATACCGGCTGGTCTTTGGTATTTCGCTTTTATTTGTTGGCATGATAAACATTTTGATACGAATTCAGCAACGTCCCGTTTCATACCTGGCCACTAATAATGCTCCGGAAGCGTTCTGTACATTTTGGTACTACCAGGATGCATCGCATAAGCTGAAGAATGGGCTTCCTCAAGAATAGCTCTTCGAATTTCAAGTTCTGATGGAACACAAACACAATTTTTAAAAGTAAGGAGTCCGTCATCCTGAATCTGAAATTCTGTTTCTTTTCCTTGCTTTAGCTTCGCCATCTTCTGTTGTAAATGAACATCATGTGATTGTCTTTCTCGAATTTGCTCGAACAAAGTAGGTCGAACCTCAAATTTGGCGATTAGAGCGGAATCATTAGACTTTTCACAATCGAGCGAAATGCGCAAAGATTTAAACTGCTCCAACATAGGAAGATAAGAAGATCGAATCGAAGCAAGTGAGGTAGAAGACTTTCTATTCAGAGCATCTGCAACAACGTTGCCTTTTCAGGATGATAATCAATGACTAAGTCATAGTCACTAATCAACTCCATCCATCGCCTTTGCCGGAGGTTGAGTTCCTTTTGCGTGGTGATATACTTTAAGCTTTTGTAATCAGTGAAAATTCTACAAGTTGCACCATAAAGATAGTGCCTCCATATTTTCAACACAAAGATGATTGCAGCCAACTCCAAATCGTGTGTGGGATAATTTTCTTCATTCTTCTTCAATTGCCTTGAAGCATAGGCAATAACCTTTCCTTCTTGCATTAGAACACATCCTAACCCTTGTCGCGAGGCGTCGCTATAAATGATAAATTCTTCAATTGCCGGGTCTGGCAAAGCAAGAATAGGGGCTGAAACGAGTCGTCTTTTCAATTCTTGAAATGCCTCCTCACACTCTTCACTCCATTCAAATTTTACCCCTTTTCGAGTCAATTTAGTCAAAGATGAAGCCAGCAACGAAAAGTCTTTGACAAATCGTCGATAATATCCAGCTAATCTCAGAAAGCTACGAATCTCTGTCACGTTCTTTGGACGCTCCCAATTCAATATAGCTTGAATCTTCACTGGATCGACGTAGATTCCTTCTTTAGAAATGCGATGACCCAAAAAGCTTACCTCACGAAGCCAAAATTCACACTTCAAAAATTTAGCATAAAGCTGATTTTCTCTAAGAACATTCAAAACAATTCTTAGATGATGAGAGTGCTCGTCGTCTGATTTAGAATAAATAAGGATGTCATCAATGAAGACGATGACAAACTTATCTAAGTACGGCCGAAAGACCTGATTCATAAGATCCATAAAAGCTGCAAGAGCATTTGTTAGTCCAAAAGGCATAACACAGAATTCAAAATGACATTATCTGGTTCGGAAAGCAGACTTAAGGATATCAGATTCCCTAATCCTGAGTTGGTGATAACCAGATCGCAAATCAATTTTTGAGAACACAGTTGCTCCTTGCAATTGATCAAATAGATTATCGATTCTCGGAAGAGGATATTTGTTCTTTATTGTCACTTTATTCAACTGACGGTAGTCGACGCATAGGCGAAGTGATCCGTCTTTCTTCTTGACAAAAAGAACTGGAGCACCCCACGGAGATGTGCTAGGTCATATGAACCCCTTCTCCAATAATTCCCCAAGTTGTGTCTTGAGTTCCTTGAGCTCAGCTGGCGACATTCGATATGGAGTAATCGATATAGGTGTGATTCCAGGAAGTACGTCAATGAAAAAAATCAATCCTCGATTCGGAGGCTTTCCTGGTAAGTCTTCGGGAAAGACATTAGAAAATTCGTTCACGATCGGGATGTCCTCTAGTTTAGTCTCAGGAAGAGAAGTGTCGATGACAAATGCCAAAAATGCCTCACAACCCTTGCGCATTAATTTATGCGCAGACAACATTGAAATAAAAGAGAGTGGTCTCTTTTGAAGTTCACCTTTAAAAACAAGTTTTGGGAATCCTGGTCTACGGAAAATAACAAGCTTCTCGTGGCAGTCGAGAATCGCATGATGAGAAGAAAGCCAATCCATACCAAGAATAACATCGAGATCGATCAAAGGCAATGGTATCAATTCAGCTTCTAGAATGACATCCTTAATCTTCAATGGGCAACCAAGGAACACTGAATCACGAATTAGACGCTCTCCAAGAGGGGTATGAACTATGATTTCAGGTGACAAATGAGAGATAGGATAATTTAAGATTGCAGCAAGGTCATCCCATATATAAGACCTATCAGAACCTAGATCAAATAAAGCATAGACCTGGTGGTCTCCAACAGACACATGGCCTAAAGAAGTAAGATTACATAAGATTATGAGTTAAAAGTTCGGAACGATAAAATTTCTTACGAATGTCTTATTCGTAATCAAGTGGCATAACGAGGCAGGGGTTAGATCAAGCATGTAAAAATACTCGAATTATAAATTACCTGTCACAACCTTCGGATCTGATCGAGCCTCTTCCTGGGAAATATGAAATACTCTAGTTTGATTCCTTCCTTGCATAGGTGATCGAGTGCTAGGGCCGCTTATGGTATCAGGTACTCTGGCAGCTGCTGATCGAGTATCTCTGGGTGTAGAATATACTGGACTACCACGAGGCTGACTAGATAACATACCTGAGGAGCCTTGCAGGGGCCGTCGTGATAATTTAAGCAATTCTAGCACTTGCGATCTGCACCAACCGATCCCGAGACATTGCTCCCACCTCTATTAAACTGCTCTCGAGGCTGAGGAAAACTAGTGGATACCGAATTAGGTGTGCTACGCGAAGATCCCACACCCCTATACATCTTCAATGCATTTCCTGGAATTGCGCTCCCTTGCCTTTTCTTTTGAATTCGCTCTGCAAGCTTATGTCTCGCTTGAACTAAACCTTCTACCCTTAGAGCTTCTTCTACGAGCTCGTCAAGACTCTCGTACTTGTCTCCAGACTTGATGCGATCTCGAATATTTAGATTAAGACCGTCTTCAAATCTCTTGCATAAGTCTCTCATCGTATATGACTCCGGAGCAAATTCTCGCAATTCAAGAAACTTACTTTCGTAATCCACGACCGACATAGTGCCTTGAAAGAGTTGAAGAACTCTTTCCTCTTCTGATCCTTGATGTACTGAGAGAAGTATCGATCTTTGAATCGTTCCACAAAGATAGGCCATGTAATAGTAATAGAAGTTGTCTCCTTTAGATTCTGCCACCATCGTCGTGCGTCTGGGCCTAATAGCTTGGTCGCAATGACCACACGATAACATTCTTCAATCATCAGGGTATCAAAGGTCTCTGTAATCTCCTTTAACCATGCGCCCGCTTTAAAAGCATCTCTTGCACCATCAAATTTTGAAGTTCCCATGCTCTCAACTGCTTTCACCAAATCAGGTATAAAAAGTGCACCTCGAGAAGTAGAACCTCCTAAAGCCATTCCTGGGGTAGAAACTGGGACATTGGATGTGGGTTGAATCGGTTCATTAGCGCGAATAACGTCCTCAGTGACAGTCGTAGTCGTAGGAGCCGTCGTAGTTGGTGGAACACCATGTATTCGAATGTGATCATAATACAACTTGTACTGCTCTGGTGTCATCATGTCTCAACACGCAACTGAGCTCGTGGTTGCTCTACCTGGGTAACCGGCACCCTATGATTAGAATTGATAGGGTCCATAGAAATCGGATGAACGACATGATCAGAAGAAACATGTCCTCGAGGACTCGAAGGATCACGAGGGGTGCATCCTCGACGTCAAACTGGAGATGCCATAAAGACTGAAAGAAAAATGCAATGTAAACATCAAGGTAATACGATACCTTAGAAGGACATAGAAACAAAATTGGATCCATTGGCTCGACTCAAAGAGAATGAGACTCATATAACCTGGCTCTGATACCAAGAAAGTTATCACGCCCCGACCATAGACAGAACGCGACAACCGCCACGTTAACCATAAAATTCACGGAATGGGTGCACTCCACTCCGAAAATTTATAGAAAACGTAAGGCTTGCTATCAAATACCTGTAGGACAGAACAACTGATGATAACGAGTACTACCCGAGGACATCATTTTCATAACATACCACCAAAGATTTACAAAGGAACAAAATACGATGATGTAACTCGGTCTGAAGAAAATATACACAAGCGATATAACATCGCGAAAGTAAAAAAAAAATATCAAGGGGTACCAGATATGAACTATACAATCTCGCCAATGGATCCGCCAATTTATACACAAAAGGAAAAGTACCCAAGCACTGATCGGATGACGAGCAAAAGATAGGCAAACCTCCAACCAAAAGATATCAACCGCCTGAAAAGGAAAGGAATGGTGGGGGGTGAGCAAAACCACTAACTCAGTGAGGTGATAAGCCGATCACGCCAACCCTTATACGAAGTATGTACTCACGTTCATGACTTATAACTTAAAATCCAACATTTGCGTTCCACATCAAGTATTTCTTACACAATATACAAATTAATGAAAATAAAACCTCTATACACATTTAAAAAATAACACATTTAGTTCAAACAACATGTTAACACATAAAAGACGCGTGGGTAGCCAATATCCTCCTCGAACTGAGCTCTCCGTCGAGAGTCAGTCCGAGCCCGTCACCGTTACTCTAGACAAAATGAAGGTTAATGCTCTTTCTCAACATATACCAAGTACCAAAATTTAATATCAATGAGATCCTTGAAATGATAAAACATGTAAACATATATAACATGCGTGTCCCACACCAGTGACGTTGACTGAGCCTATAATAGGCTGATCCATCTAACGATCACCTTCCAGAGTATCAATATTTGGCAAATGGACAGGTGCCTCGTTAGATCTAACTCACCCAGGTTTGCCAAGCCACGGGCGATTAGTTTGTCACTCTAACTCACCCGAACCGGGACTATTCGGGCTACTTAATCAATGTCGCTCCAACTCACCCGAACCGTGACCAATTCGGGCTACTTAACCTTGGTACCAGGTATGCATATAAATCATCAAATGCATAACAACTCAAGTCACAAGATTATCAATAGATTAATCCTCAAATATTTTACAACAAATGATATCATATATCGAGCCACCAAGGCTCTATAAATTAAAACTAACAATACCCGTAATACATGGCTGACAGGACTCTATATGAAATAATATAAGATAATCAATGGACCATATCATGCCAATCAGGCTCAACCTAGAGCAATTGAGCCAATCAGCCTCTTTACCACATAACACATCACCAAGTAATTTTCTTATCAAGTAAGTAAAGAAAATGAATGCAAACTTGTCAAGGGTCCACACTTCCCACAAGAGAAGGCATTCCCGAATTATCAACTCATAAGGAAATGATTAACTCTTTCCGAAATCTGAAGTTATTCCCTTGCCCTTCGACGATTGATCTTTACCTAAAAAGTAGATAAGCAAATGAATACAAATCAATATACATAGGAGTTGATATTAAATAAAGGGCAGCTCGTAACTCCTCAAAACCAACTCCGAGTCTCACATAACCCGGTTCATATCATTTCTCAAATGAAACGATAAGAAATAAATTTGAATTTGACATAACAAATTCTGAAATTTTCCAGCCTACGGCAGTTCACGAAAAAAATCATAACTAATTGTATATAACTCGGATTGAGGCGTTTCAAGTGGCTACGGAAAGCTAACAAACTCGGCTACATAAAGAAATCAAGTTTGCAAATTTCTGAGGGCAATAGATATGCCAAAATCACCTAGAGGCAGTTTACGAAAAACATTCATAACTAACTGTAGAAAAATCGGATTGAGGTGTTTCAAGTGGCTACGGAAAGCTAACGAATCCAGCTACGTATAGAAATTAAGTTTGAAACTTTCTAAGATCAATAGCTATGTCGAAAGTAGGTCGAACAGAAGCATACGAATTTCCCTTTACTAGGAAGAAACCCAACAAAATCACAAAATCATGGAGAAAGGAAGCTTAATTGACATATTACTTACCTTAACACACTTATACACCAACTAAAATGAGAGTTGTATGGGAGAATTTGATCACAAGGGTTTCTCCTCTTCCTTTCTCTTCTTTCCCCCTCTTGGATGTTCTAGAAGCCCTTTCTTATTTCTTATCTTCCTTTCTCCTTTTTATTCTATTTTTGACATATATTGTTGGGGCTATTGATGGGTTGGGCTTATTAATAGATTAAGCCATTTAAGTGAGTTAGACTTTGGGCCAAAAATAAATATATAGATTTTGGGCTCTAAAAGCAAATTCTAGTTGGGCTAATAATAATAAAATAGATTTTGGGCTCTAAAAACAAATTCTAGTTTGGGGCTGATATATTATAAGGTTTGGGCCAAAGACAAATAAATTATTTTGGGCTTTTAAAAGTTGAGGCAAGACATTATAGATAAACTACATATATTGCATGATAGATTCGATGTCTAAAGCCTCATTATCTCTTCGTTTAGTCGAATCATTGAATAAAGAACATGTTTCCTTAAGAGTTAAGAAAGAATAAACAACATATAATGCATGATAGATCAATGTTAGAAGACTTATTATCTCTTCGTTTAATCGAATCAATGAATAAAGAACTAGTTTCCTTATGAGTTAAGAAATAATAAACAACATAAAATGCATGATAGATTCGACGTCTAAAGACTCATTATCACTTCATTTAATCAAATCATTGAATAAAAAACTCACTTCTTTATGAGTTAAGAAAGGATAAACAACATATAATGCTTGATAGATTCGACGTCTAAAGAGCAATTATCTCTTTATTTAATAGAATCATTGAATAAAAAACTCATTTCTTTATGTGTTAAGAAAAGATAAACAACATATAATGCATGATAAATTCGAAGTTTAAAGACTTATTATCTCTTCATTTAATCGAATCATTGAATAAAGAACTCGTTTCCTTATGAGTTAAGAAAGGATAAACAACATATAATGCATGATAGATTCAACGTCTAAAGACTTATTATCATTTCATTTAATCGAATCATTGAATAAAAAACTCACTTCTTTATGAGTTAAGAAAGGATAAACAATATATAATGCATGATAGATTCGACGTCGAAATATTCATTATCTCTTTGTTTAATCGAATCATTGAATAAAAAACTCATTTCTTTATGAGTTAAGAAAAGATAAACAACATATAATGCATGATAAATTCGACGTTTAAATAATTATTATCTCTTCATTTAATCGAATCATTGAATAAAGAACTTGTTTCCTTATGAGTTAAGAAGGATAAACAACATAAAATGCATGATAGATTTGTCGTCTAAAGACTCATTACCACTTCGTATAATCGAATCGTTGAATAAAAAACTCCTCTCCATATGAGTTAAGAAAGGATAAACAATATATAATGCATGATAGATTCGACGTCTAAAGAGTCATTATCTCTTTGTTTAATCGAATCATTGAATAAAAAACTCGTTTCTTTATGAGTTAAGAAAAGATAAACAACATATAATGCATGATAGATTTGACTTTCAAAGACTTACTATCTCTTCGTTTAATCGAATCATTGAATAAAGAACTCGTATCTTTATGAGTTAAAAAAGGATAAACTACATATATTGCATGATAGATTCGGTGTCTAAAGACTCATTATCTCTTCGTTTAGTTGAATCATTGAATAAACAACATGTTTCCTTAAGAGTTAAGAAAGGATAAACAACATATAATGCATGATAGATTGACGTTTGGAGACTTATTATCTCTTTGTTTAATCGAATCATTGAATAAAGAACTCGTTTCCTTATGAGTTAAGAAAGGATAAACAACATATAATGCATGATAGATTTGACGTCTAAAAACTCATTATCACTTCGTTTAATCGAATCATTGAATAAAAACTCACTTCTTTATGAGTTAAGAAAGGATAAACTGTTGGATTGTATAGTAAAAGTCTAGCTTTTTGTATGAACAATATTGTAACAATTAATTTGAAATGAGAATCATATGATCAAATGATTGCATCTTATAATTTATTTATATGTTCGATGCAATAGTCCACTTACTTTATACTGTAGATAATATGTTGTGCGATAACATGCGGAATATCATATTATCGGTTTCCTTATAAAGTATAAACTGATGCTCACAACCGAGATAGACGGGGACTCTCTATCAGGATGGTTGTAGTGTGGTTTGGTATTAGCTTGTCTTGGCTATAGAATCACATTAGTGCACTTGTGTGTATTGAGCAGGACCGCTTGAGATCGTTCGACATATACTGACTTATAGGAGAACTTGATCTCAGTTATTATGGAAGTTCATGCTCTTAATCCCTATACAATAACCTCGACACATAGGGCAGTATGTATTTCTTTGATTCATCAATAGGTGAGATTTACATGTAATTAAATCAACAAACTCGATGAGTTGGGAATTAGTGCTGTCTCTATGGTGTGCTGTTGATTGTAGAAGGAATCCGTGTCCGTCATAGGTTGATGATGTCCCCTTGAGGAGCTCATAAGGATTATCATGTAAACCCTGCAGGTGGAATTTATTCCGGCATGATAATGAGGTTGAGTGGTACTACTCTTGGATTAGATATTAATTAATTGAGTTGTCAGTAACTTAAATTAATTAATGGACATTGTATATCTTAAACATGGGGAGACTAACTGGCTCATAATAAGAAGGAGCCCAAAACGTAATTTTGGGATTGGTACGGTAGTGCAATAATAATATTTTAGTGGAATATATTATTATTATTGGACTTAAGTATAAGCTTTGGGCTAAGCTTGGATACTTAAGCCCAATGGAGGCCCAACCCAATTTCTCCTCCTGGTCCCTGCTGTAGCCCATGTATATAAGTCACCTCATCTTATCTGGAACCCTAATCTAATCTAACTGATTATTCATGTGTGATGAGGGTTGAGAACATTTGAGGAGGTCTCGTAGATCGTCGCCCACACGACGTTGAGATTGGACTTGGGACATACAACAGAAGATCAGAAGGTAGTTTGCTGCTGCTATCCGCGATCTTGCGAAATTTTTATAAATTCGTACATTGATCAGAATTTGATGATCAATACACTGACGGAAAGCCGTCGAAGAGAGGATCATCTGGACGTAAAAATCACTCAATTCCAATATCAGACGAGGAAGTTATGGCCATTCTCGTGGGACTGCGCAGGCTGCCCGCGAGAATTAATCTTCATCAACATACCCTGGTGAACGGTAATCGTTTCTATGATTTATTGCTTCCGCTGTGTTAGAAACGCATGGTATCCTAACAGGTCACGTTAACCAAGTGATCCAAGCGCCAACAATTGGTATCAGAGCTTCGGTTTCATGGTGAAGCGTGACACGTTAGGCTAGGGTTTATGTGATTAATTTTTCGAAATTAGGATCGCATGTTTAGGGTTTTGGTTTTACTGCGCAAACCATGAATATCCCTATGTGAAATATACCCTATATCATATCTGTTCGTTGATGGTTGTGTGTGAGAGGATTCGACGAAAACTGTTCGTCAATTTCACATGGAAGGAAGAAATTGAGAGAAAATCCAGCGCAGTGATATTGCAGAGGCAATAACCGGAGTTTCAACCATCGGATCAGGCTGATTTTTGGTCAGCATGTTCAGATTATGTGGATGTACATTCTGAAAGGTGAAGATTGTATTTGGAGTTTGTGTTGTCGGGAATACGCCGAAAACATAAGCAGTTTTTTGGGCGATTCTGTTATGCGCAGTCGAGAGAAAAGAGCCGTTTCTCACAAAATAACCGTTGGATCGATCTGTAATTTGGACAGCATGTTCAGGACATATAGTAGTAGATTCTGGACGGTGGAGATTGGATTCTGAGATTCTTTCAGTTTCGAACTACGAACGACAGTTGGTGTAGTTTGGTGTTGCGCGTTGGGCTGAACTTGGTTCCATGCAAGTAGGCCCTTGGACGAGCGACAGTTCGGGCGAGGGGCGCTCGTCAAGGCACTTGGGGCACTCCCTGACATGATTGGCGGTGGGATATGACGATGGACGTCTTGGGGCACAAGCAATCCTGCTTGTTGCGTAAGGCATCGATTCCACAGTAGGAGTGTCGGACAAGACATTAAAATTTAGAGGCGTTTTTATTCCTAATATATATAACTGTCATAATTGATTTAATTGTCTATTATTGTTATATATATATATGGATGCCTGATCTCTATGATTTATTGTCTTATATAAAAGCATGCTAGATTGCGTATTATATTTGGTATATTATATGCATGTATTGCTAGAGTGTTGGATAAGACATCCAATTTTAGGAAAACTAATTCCTAATATATAACTGCCATAATAGATTGTATATTATTGTTATATATGGATGTCGAATTAATTCCTAATATATGACTGCTATAATTGATTTAATAATCTATTATTGTCATATATGGATGTCGAATTAATTCCTAATATATAACTGCTATAATTGATTGTCTATTATTGTTATATATGGATGTTGAATTGATTCCTAATATATAACTGACATAATTGATTTAATTATCTATTATTGTTATATATGGTTGCTCGTCGATATCGATGATTTTGATAATCTAGACGATATGACGATCGATATCGATAGTTTTGGAATGTTGATAATCTTGAAGTTTTTCGAATATTTAATAATCTAGTCGATATCGATGATTTTGATAATCTGGACGATATCGACGGTCGATATCGATGGTTTCGAAAATTGGACAATCTGGAAATTTCAAAAATTTGATAGTCTGGAAGTCTTTGCTGATATTCGTGTCTGGTGGCAAATAATCGAATTCGCTGATATATAACTGTTAATAATTGATTTAATTATTGATTATTGTTATATATGTATGCATGACTCTCTGTGATTTACTGCCTTATGTGCCGTAATAGAAGCATGCTAGCGTTGCGTATTTTATTCTGAATATCATATGCATGTAAAAACCCTCGGTGTTAAATTACTAAGTGGGAGAGGGGATTGGTAAATATTTCCGCGGCCTCCATTATTGGTTTGTAAGTGATGTGAGTAAACTTGCGTGTTGGCAATAGGCCTTCCTCCCTAACGGATGAGTTTATTCACGGATCACTGGTACAGACTTCATTACATAATTATTGTTTGTAATGTGACACATGAACTTGCGTGTTGGCAATAGGCCTTCCTCCCTAACGGATGAGTTTATGTGGGGCTCACTGGTACAAACTTATAATTGATGATTGTAGGAAGCTATCCGAGCGCGTGTGTACTTCTCCAACTGTAAGGCACACAAGCTCGCGCAGTGGACTTGGGATCAAATAATGGTGTACACTTAGGTGTAAATAATTAGTATCCTCCCCAACGGAGTCACTGCTATTATTTTCATGGCTAAAGAGGAACCGACTATTAATTATTTTGTCATAAAGTTAGGTTGACAAATGAAATTAATGGGTAAAACCTTCTCTTGTAAATGTTCGGGTTTGTAAACGTCCACACTAACGTGGCTTGCAGACTCACGGTGCTTGAGATGTCGGTGAATTTTATTTTTATATTGTTTTGAGGGAATCAATATAAAAGGATAAAATTTGAAGTTTTGATCGGTAAATTAATTTATGATTCTCTAATTTTCAAATGGTTTTATCTCACATATTATTAACTAAAAGAAATTATATTTACTTGTCCAAATTAGATGATTAGAAAAGAATCTTGGTTTTGAATTTTACTGCTTAAGAAAATACATGTGTGTTCTCACAAGGGACGTCTCATGATGCCTATTAAAGTCTCTAGTGAAGAGATGAGAGGTTCATAGAAATATGATGGTCTCATGTAACTCTTCGGATACTTGAGTAAGTTAAAAGGCAGAAGATCATGATTTAATTTGATGAATGAATTGGGAAAGCATGGAGTATAAATTGAAGGGAAACCTAGATCAATTTAATTCTTCGTGAATTGCCTAGATGTTTTTGAGTAAGTTCCACCTAAATTACAATAGGATGTATATGGTGGAAAACTTCTGGCAAAACATGTGGAAAAGGAAAGCCATTTTCATCATAATGTGAACAAGTTTTATATCTTATTCACTAGTTGTTTAAAATATGATTAGTGATGGCATTTACTGACACGAAGTGTGTAGATACTGGAATCACTAAATGTTTATTACTAAGTGAGGATAAGATTGTTATGACATGGGTAAAACTACAAGAGTAGTGGCTATTGCAGTGGGAGTTGTTTATTTATCTAATGATATGAGTAGACGTTTGATTATGAGAAATTATTTTACGTACGTTTTCATAGAAAAAATTTGATTTCGGTTTCTATGCATTAATAGATGGATACTCCATTTCATTTAAATGACATGGTCATTATAATGAAGGATAGAGTTGTAATCTGTTATTGTACGTTGGTGAACAATTTGTATACTCTTAAATCATGTATATTCCACAGATACAACAAATAGTAATTAATAATGAATCTTCTAATCTTAGTAAGAGAAAGATACCTTCGGATATGAACTAAACATATATCTGGCATCTAAGATTAGATCATTTTACTTGAGTAGGATTCAAAAGTTGATAGCCGATAGACGTTTATCTGAAGTGAAAACTATCTGACTTTCGAGTCTTGCTTGGGAGTAAAAAATGACTAATTGCTTTTTCAAGGCAAAGAGGTGCAGAACCAAAGATATATATGTTGGAATTAGTTCATTATGATTTATGTGGTCCTAAGACTGTCCGGATGAGAGGTGGATATGAATATTCGTCAATTGATGATTATTCTAGATACCGATATATTTATTTGATGCACTGCATGTCTAAGTTCTTTGATTAATTCAAGAATTGCAAGGCTGGTACAGTGAAGCGTCATGGAAAATATATCAAGTAATGACGATTTAATCGTCATTACGAGTACCTCTTAGGATAGTTAGGAGCTATTAATCAGAGGTTGAGATTAAATCTCAAATTGTTTACACCGGGCATACCCCAGCTGAATGGTGTGGCGGATAGAAGGTGTAGCACTCTTATGGAAATGATTAGATGGATGATGAATTATTTGGAATTACTAAATTCATTTTATGGGTATGCCCTAGAAACAGTAATTCGTATGAATGTTTGTCTGTTTGTGGAATATCCTAGAAAAATGAAGGGTGATTTATTTAGTCCAAAAGATCGAAGGGTGATTGTTAACACAAACACTAGATTTTTGGAAAAAGACTGTGTTAAATCATAAACCCATGTATAAATTGTTCTAAAGGAAGTGAGAGGGAAAAACACAAAGTATAAGTACCAATTGTACAAGAGGATATACCACAAGGTAAACTGCAACGAGTGTCACGTCTGATACACAATTGCGTGTAGTGCCTTGTCATAGTGGGAGAGTTCTTCGACAACCTGTAAGATACATGTTTTGGGAAAGTCGTGAGACTTGGTCCCTCGCAAACATGAAATGGACCCACGGATACGACGAAGCACTACAAGTTAGAAATGCCAAATCCTAACAAAGTGCAATGAATATTAAAATTGAATCGATGGATTTTAAATTAGGTCTGGATGCTTGTTGAACCGCTAAATAGCGTAAAAGCCATTGGAAGCGGGCATGCAAGAATAAAAGAGGATCATAGAATAAGGTGAAAACCTTGGAAGCAAGCTTGTTGTGAAAAGGTATACTCAGAAAGAAAGGGTTCGATTATGAGAAAACCTGTTCGCCGGTAGCTATGCCTAAGTTGATCCGGACTCTTTTATTTGTTGCTACTCATATGAAATATGAGGGATAACAAATAGATGTCGAGACAGCTTTCCTGATTGGAAGTCTTAAGGGAAACATCTATGTGAAGCAACCAGAGTGATTCATTGCAAAAAGCTAAGAGCATTGTGATAATAAGCTTAAAAGTGTTCATTCATGGACTAAAGCAAGCTTCAAGATCAAGAAACATCCGTTTTGATGAGGTAATCCAGTGACATGAATCTAATCAATGATCGGATGGGTCTTGTGTATTGAAAAGAGTGATGGAAATGTGGTGGTATTTCTTGTACTATATGTAGATAGTATCTTGCTCATTGGAGACAATGAAAGAGTATTGTCGGGCGTATGGGTATGGTTGATAAAGCGGTATGAGATGAAGGACTTAAGAAGAGCAAAAATATCCTTTTGATCACGGTAATACGGATCACAAAAAAGAATGTTATGCTTATCTCAAGTTTCATATAATGATACGATCCTTACTCGTTTAGCATGTGAATTTATCTAAGTGAATGTGTCTTGTGACACAAAAGTAGATAAAGAAGATGAAAGCGGTTCCTTATGCTTCGGCAAATGAGGAAGCTTAATCTAAGGAATGCTATGCACGAGATTGGATATCTGTTTTGCCGATGGCATGAACAGTGGGTATCAAGGTAACCCAAAATAAGAATGTTGAACTGTGGTAAGACATATACTTATGTACCTGAAAAGGACTAGAAACTATATGTGGGCTTACCGAACAGATTCACTGATTCTTATGGGTTACATAGATTTAGATTTTTCAAATCAGATAGGGATGACAGTAAATCCACCTCAAAGGTTATGCGTTTAATTTTAGGAAGTTGAGTCATAATGTGGAGGAGTGTTATATAGAAATATATTTCAGACTCCGGACTCCATCATGGAAAGATGATAAATTGGAGCCTATGAGGCAGCCAAAGTATCTGTATGACTCTAGAAACTTCAAGATGGACTTCGAAGTGTTTCTAAGTTTGCCCAAGGATATCACAATTTATATTGATGATATTGGTGCAGTTGCAAACTTGAAGGAATCACGAGCCCATAAGGAAATTAAACACATGGAGCGCGAGTACCACCTGTTACGAGAAATCGTATGACGAGGGGAAGGTTTTTGTCACCTAGATTGCATCGGATGATAACCTAGTAAATCCATTTACAAGGACCTTAAGGCGAGAGCTTTTGATGGTCGTGTAGTGGGAGTGGAAATCAGATGTATGGCAAAAGACATGACAGCATAGTCTTTTAGTATAAGTGGGAGATTGTTGGATTGTATACTAAAAGTCTAGCTTTTTGTATGAACAATATTGTAATAATTAATTTGAAATGAGAATCATATGATCAAATGATTGCATCTTATAATTTATTTATATGTTCGATGCAATAGTCCACTTACTTTATATTGTAGATAATATGTTGTGCGACAACACGCGGAAGATCATATTATCGGTTTCCTTATAAAGTATAAACTGATGCTCACAACCGAGATAGACGGGGACTCTCTATCGGGATGGTTGTAGTGTGGTTTGGTATTAGCTTGTCTTGGCTATAGAATCACATTAGTGCACTTGTGTGTATTGAGCAGGACTGCTTGAGATCGTTCGACTTATACTGACTTATAGGAGAACTTGATCTCAGTTATTATGGAAGTTCGTGCTCTTAATCCCTATACAATAATCTCGACACGTAGGGCAGTATGTATTTCTTTGATTCATCAATGAGTGAGATTTACATGTAATTAAATCAACAAACTCGATGAGTTGGGAAGTAGTGCTGTCTCTATGGTGTGATGTTGATTGTAGAAGGAATCTGTGTCCGTCATAGGTTGATGATGTCCCCTTGAGGAGCTCATAAGGATTATCATGTAAACCCTGCAGGTGGAATTTATTTCGGCATGATAATGAGGTTGAGTGGTACTACTCTTGGATTAGATATTAATTAATTGAGTTGTCAGTAACTTAAATTAATTAATGGACATTGTATATCTTAAACATGGGGTGACTAACTGGCTCATAATAAGAAGGAGCCCAAAACGTAATTTTGGGATTGGTACGGTAGTGCAATAATAATATTTTAGTGGAATATATTATTATTATTGGGCTTAAGTATAAGCTTTGGGCTAAGCTTGGATATTTAAGCCCAATGGAGGCCCAACCCAATTTCTCCTCCTGGTCCCCTGCTGTAGCCCATGTATATAAGTCACCTCATCTTATCTGGAACCCTAATCTAATCTAACTGATTATTCACGTGTGATGACGGTTGAGAGCAGATTGAGGAGGTCTCGTAGATCGTCGCCCACACGACGTCGAGATCGGACTTGGGACATACAGCAGAAGATCAGAAGGTAGTTTGCTGCTGCTGTCCGCGACCTTGCGAAATTTGTATAAATTCGTACAGTGCTTAGAATTTGATGATCAATACACTGAGAGAAACCGTCGAAGAGAGGATCGTCTGGATGCAAAAATCACTCAATTCTGATATCAGACGAGGAAGTTATGGCCATTCTCGTGGGACTGCACAGGCTGCTTGCGAGAATTAATCTTCATCAACATACCCTGGTGAACGGTAATCGTTTTTATGATTTATTGCTTCCGCTGTGTTAGAAACGCATGGTATCCTAACAGGTCACGTTAACCAAACGATCCAAGCGCCAACATAAACAACATATAATGCATGATAGATTCGACGTCTAAAGAGCAATTATCTCTTTGTTTAATAGAATCATTGAATAAAGAAGTCATTTCTTTATGTGTTAAGAAAAGATAAACAACGTATAATGTATGATAGATTCGACGTTTAAAGACTTATTATCTCTTTATTTAATCAAATCATTAAATAAAGAACTCGTTTCCTTAGGAGTTAAGAAAGGATAAACAACATATAATGCATGATAGATTCGATGTCTAAAGACTCATTATCACTTCGTTTAATCGAATTATTGAATAAAAAACTCACTTCTTTATGAGTTAAGAAAGGATAAACAATATATAATGCATGATAGATTCGACGTCTAAATAATCATTATCTCTTTGTTTAATTGAATCATTGAATAAAGAACTCGTTTCTTTATGAGTTAAGAAAAGATAAACAACATATAATGCATGATACACTCGACGTTTAAAGAATTATTATCTCTTCATTTAATCGAATCATTGAATAAAGAACTCGTTTCCTTATGAGTTAAGAGAGGATAAACAACATATAACGCATGATAGATTCATCATCTAAAGACTCATTATCACTTCGTTTTATCGAATCGTTGAATAAAAAACTCCTTTCCATATGAGTTAAGAAAGGATAAATAATATATAATGCATGATAGATTCGACGTCTAAAGAGTAATTATCTCTTTGTTTAATCGAATCATTGAATAAAAAACTCGTTTCTTTATGAGTTAAGAAAAGATAAACAACATATAATGCATGATAGATTCGACGTTTAAAGAATTATTATCTCTTCATTTAATCGAATCATTGAATAAAGAACTCGTTTACTTATGAGTTAAGAAAGGATAAAAAACATGTAATGCATGATAGATTCATCGTCTAAAGACTCATTATCACTTCATTTAATCGAATCGTGGAATAAAAAACTCCTTTCCATATGAGTTAAGAAAGGATAAACAATATATAATGTATCATAGATTCGACGTCTAAAGAGTCAATATCTCTTTGTTTAATCGAATCATTGAATAAAAAACTCATTTCTTTATGAGTTAAGAAAAGATAAACAACATATAATGCGTGATAGATTTGACGTTCAATGACTTATTATCTCTTTCTTTAATCGAATCATTGAATAAAGAACTCGTTTCTTTGTGAGTTAAGAAAGAATAAACTACATATATTGCATGATAGATTTGATGTCTAAAGACTCATTATCTCTTCGTTTAGTCGAATCATTGAATAAAGAACATGTTTCCTTAAGAGTTAAGAAAGGATAAACAACATATAATGCATGATAGATCGACGTTAGAAGACTTATTATATCTTCATTTAATCGAATCAATGAATAAAGAACTCGTTTCCTTATGAGTTAAGAAAGGATAAACAACATATAATGCATGATAGATTCGACGTCTAAAAACTCATTATCACTTCGTTTAATCGAATCATTGAATAAAAAACTCACTTCTTTATGAGTTAAGAAAGGATAAACAACATATAATGCATGATAGATTCGACGTCTAAAGAGTAATTATCTCTTTGTTTAATAGAATCATTGAATAAAGAACTCATTTCTTTATGTGTTAAGAAAAGATAAACAACGTATAATGCATGATAGATTAGATGTTTAAAGACTTATTATCTCTTCATTTAATCAAATCACTGAAAAAAGAACTCGTTTCCTTATGAGTTAAGAAAGGATAAATAACATATAATCCATGATAAATTCGACATCTAAAGACTCATTATCACTTCGTTTAATCGAATCATTGAATAAAAAACTCACTTCTTTATGAGTTAAGAAAGGATAAACAATATATAATGCATGATAGATTCGACGTCTAAATATTCATTATCTCTTTGTTTAATTGAATCATTGAATAAAGAACTCGTTTCTTTATGAGTTAAGAAAAGATAAACAACATATAATGCATGATACACTCGACGTTTAAAGAATTATTATCTCTTCATTTAATCAAATCATTGAATAAAGAACTCGTTTCCTTATGAGTTAAGAGAGGAAAAACAACATATAACGCATGATAGATTCATCATCTAAAGACTCATTATCACTTCGTTTAATCGAATCGTTGAATAAAAAACTCCTTTCCATATGAGTTAAGAAAGGATAAATAATATATAATGCATGATAGATTCGACGTCTAAAGAGTAATTATCTCTTTGTTTAATCGAATCATTGAATAAAAAACTCGTTTCTTTATGAGTTAAGAAAAGATAAACAACATATAATGCATGATAGATTTGATGTTCAAAGACTTATTATCCTTCGTTTAATCGAATCATTGAATAAAAAACTCATTTCTTTATGAGTTAAGAAAGGATAAACAACATATATTGCATGATAGATTCGATGTCTAAAGACTCATTATCTCTTCATTTAATCGAATCATTGAATAAAGAACATGTTTCCTTAAGAGTTAAGAAAGGATAAACAACATATAATGCATGATAGATTCGACGTTAGAAAACTTGTTATCTCTTCGTTAAATCGAATTAATGAATAAAGAACTCGTTTCCTTATGAGTAAAGAAAGGATAAACAACATATAATGCATGATAGATTCGACATCCAAAGACTCATTATCATTTCGTTTAATCGAATCATTGAATAAAAACTCACTTCTTTATGAGTTAAGAAAGGATAAACAATATATAATGCATGATAGATTCGATGTCTAAATATTCATAATCTCTTTGTTTAATCAAATCATTGAATAAAGAACTCGTTTCTTTATGAGTTAAGAAAAGATAAACAATATAAAATGCATGATAGATTCGACGTTTAAAGAATTATTATCTCTTCATTTAATCGAATCATTGAATAAAGAACTCGTTTCCTTATGAGTTAAGAAAGGATAAAAAACATGTAATACATGATAGATTCATCGTCTAAAGACTCATTATCACTTCATTTAATCGAATCGTGGAATAAAAAACTCCTTTCCATATGAGTTAAGAAAGGATAAACAATATATAATGTATGATAGATTCGACGTCTAAAGAGTCATTATCTCTTTGTTTAATCGAATCATTGAATAAAAAACTCGTTTCTTTATCAGTTAAGAAAAGATAAACAACATATAATGCGTGATAGATTTGACGTTCAATGACTTATTATCTCTTTCTTTAATCGAATCATTGAATAAAGAACTCGTTTCTTTGTGAGTTAAGAAAGGATAAACTACATATATTGCATGATAGATTGGATGTCTAAAGACTCATTATCTCTTCGCTTAGTCGAATCATTGAATAAAGAACATGTTTCCTTAAGAGTTAAGAAAGGATAAACAACATATAATGCATGATAGATCGACGTTAGAAGACTTATTATCTCTTCATTTAATCGAATCAATGAATAAAGAACGCGTTTCCTTATGAGTTAAGAAAGGATAAACATCATATAATGCATGATAGATTCGACGTCTAAAGACTCATTATCACTTCGTTTAATCGAATCATTGAATAAAAAACTCACTTCTTTATGAGTTAAGAAAGGATAAACAACATATAATGCATGATAGATTCGACGTCTAAAGAGTAATTATCTCTTTGTTTAATAAAATCATTGAATAAAGAACTCATTTCTTTATGTGTTAAGAAAAGATAAACAACGTATAATGCATGATAGATTAGATATTTAAAGACTTATTATCTCTTCATTTAATCAAATCAATGAAAAAAGAACTCGTTTCCTTATGAGTTAAGAAAGGATAAACAACATATAATCCATGATAAATTCGACATCTATAGACTCATTATCACTTCGTTTAATCGAATCATTGAATAAAAAACTCACTTCTTTATGAGTTAAGAAAGGATAAACAATATATAATGCATGATATATTCGACGTGTAAATATTCATTATCTCTTTGTTTAATTGAATCATTGAATAAAGAACTCGTTTCTTTATGAGTTAAGAAAGATAAACAACATATAATGCATGATACACTCGACGTTTAAAGAATTATTATCTCTTCATTTAATCAAATCATTGAATAAAGAACTCGTTTCCTTATGAGTTAAGAGAGGATAAACAACATATAACGCATGATAGATTCATCATCTAAAGACTCATTATCACTTCGTTTAATCGAATCGTTGAATAAAAAACTCCTTTCCATATGAGTTAAGAAAGGATAAATAATATATAATGCATGATAGATTCGACGTCTAAAGGGTAATTATCTCTTTGTTTAATCGAATCATTGAATAAAAAACTCGTTTCTTTATGAGTTAAGAAAAGATAAACAACATATAATGCATGGTAGATTTGATGTTCAAAGACTTATTATCCTTCGTTTAATCGAATCATTGAATAAAAAACTCATTTCTTTATGAGTTAAGAAAGGATAAACAACATATATTGCATGATAGATTCGATGTCTAAAGACTCATTATCTCTTCATTTAATCGAATCATTGAATAAAGAACATGTTTCCTTAAGAGTTAAGAAAGGATAAACAACATATAATGCATGATAGATTCGACGTTAGAAAACTTGTTATCTCTTCGTTAAATCGAATTAATGAATAAAGAACTCGTTTCCTTATGAGTAAAGAAAGGATAAACAACATATAATGCATGATAGATTCGACATCCAAAGACTCATTATCATTTCGTTTAATCGAATCATTGAATAAAAACTCACTTCTTTATGAGTTAAGAAAGGATAAACAATATATAATGCATGATAGATTCGATGTCTAAATATTCATAATATCTTTGTTTAATCAAATCATTGAATAAAGAACTCGTTTCTTTATGAGTTAAGAAAAGATAAACAATATAAAATGCATGATAGATTCGACGTTTAAAGAATTATTATCTCTTCATTTAATCGAATCATTGAATAAAGAACTCGTTTCCTTATGAGTTAAGAAAGGATAAAAAACATGTAATACATGATAGATTCATCGTCTAAAGACTCATTATTACTTCATTTAATCGAATCGTGGAATAAAAAACTCCTTTCCATATGAGTTAAGAAAGGATAAACAATATATAATGTATGATAGATTCGACGTCTAAAGAGTCATTATCTCTTTGTTTAATCGAATCATTGAATAAAAAACTCGTTTCTTTATGAGTTAAGAAAAGATAAACAACATATAATGCGTGATAGATTTGACGTTCAATGACTTATTATCTCTTTCTTTAATCGAATCATTGAATAAAGAACTCGTTTCTTTGTGAGTTAAGAAAGGATAAACTACATATATTGCATGATAGATTGGATGTCTAAAGACTCATTATCTCTTCGTTTAGTCGAATCATTGAATAAAGAACATGTTTCCTTAAGAGTTAAGAAAGGATAAACAACATATAATGCATGATAGATCGACGTTAGAAGACTTATTATCTCTTCATTTAATCGAATCAATGAATAAAGAACTCGTTTCCTTATGAGTTAAGAAAGGATAAACATCATATAATGCATGATAGATTCGACGTCTAAAGACTCATTATCACTTCGTTTAATCGAATCATTGAATAAAAAACTCACTTCTTTATGAGTTAAGAAAGGATAAACAACATATAATGCATGATAGATTTGAAGTCTAAAGAGTAATTATCTCTTTGTTTAATAGAATCATTGAATAAAGAACTCATTTCTTTATGTGTTAAGAAAAGATAAACAACGTATAATGCATGATAGATTAGATATTTAAAGACTTATTATCTCTTCATTTAATCAAATCACTGAAAAAAGAACTCGTTTCCTTATGAGTTAAGAAAGGATAAACAACATTTAATCCATGATAAATTTGACGTATAAAGACTCATTATCACTTCGTTTAATCGAATCATTGAATAAAAAACTCACTTCTTTATTAGTTAAGAAAGGATAAACAATATATAATGCATGATAGATTCGACGTCTAAATATTCATTATCTCTTTGTTTAATTGAATCATTGAATAAAGAACTCGTTTCTTTATGAGTTAAGAAAAGATAAACAACATATAATGCATGATACACTCGACGTTTAAAGAATTATTATCTCTTCATTTAATCGAATCATTGAATAAAGAACTCGTTTCCTTATGAGTTAAGAGAGGATAAACAACATATAACGCATGATAGATTCATCATCTAAAGACTCATTATCACTTCGTTTAATCGAATCGTTGAATAAAAAACTCCTTTCCATATGAGTTAAGAAAGGATAAATAATATATAATGCATGATAGATTCGACATCTAAAGAGTAATTATCTCTTTGTTTAATCAAATCATTGAATAAAAAACTCGTTTTTTTATGAGTTAAGAAAAGATAAACAACATATAATGCATGATAGATTTGACTTTCAAAGACTTATTATCCTTCGTTTAATCGAATCATTGAATAAAAAACTCATTTCTTTATGAGATAAGAAAGGATAAACAACATATATTGCATGATAGATTCAATGTCTAAAGACTCATTATCTCTTCATTTAATCGAATCATTGAATAAAGAACATGTTTCCTTAAGAGTTAAGAAAGGATAAACAACATATAATGCATGATAGATTCGACGTTAGAAGACTTGTTATCTCTTCGTTAAATCGAATTAATGAATAAAGAACTCGTTTCCTCATGAGTAAAGAAAGGATAAACAAAATATAATGCATGATAGATTCGACATCCAAAGACTCATTATCATTTCGTTTAATCGAATCATTAAATAAAAACTCACTTCTTTATGAGTTAAGAAAGGATAAACAATATATAATGCATGATAGATTCGATGTCTAAATATTCAAAATCTCTTAGTTTAATCGAATCATTGAATAAAGAACTCGTTTCTTTATGAGTTAAGAAAAGATAAACAACATATAATGCATGATAGATTCGACGTTTAAAGAATTATTATCTCTTCATTTAATCGAATCATTGAATAAAGAACTCGTTTCCTTATGAGTTAAGAAAGGATAAAAAACATGTAATGCATGATAGATTCATCGTCTAAAGACTCATTATCACTTCATTTAATCGAATCGTGGAATAAAAACTCCTTTCCATATGAGTTAAGAAAGGATAAACAATATATAATGTATGATATATTCAACGTCTAAAGTGTCATTATCTCTTTGTTTAATCGAATCATTGAATAAAAAACTCGTTTCTTTATGAGTTAAGAAAAGATAAACAACATACAATGCGTGATAGATTTGACGTTCAATGACTTATTATCTCTTTCTTTAATCGAATCATTGAATAAAGAACTCGTTTCTTTGTGAGTTAAGAAAGGATAAACTACATATATTGCATGATAGATTGGATGTCTAAAGACTCATTATCTCTTCGTTTAGTCGAATCATTGAATAAAGAACATATTTCCTTAAGAGTTAAGAAAGGATAAACAACATATAATGCATGATAGATCGACATTAGAAGACTTATTATCTCTTCATTTAATCGAATCAATGAATAAAGAACTCGTTTCCTTATGAGTTAAGAAAGGATAAACAACATATAATGCATGATATATTCGACGTCTAAAGACTCATTATCACTTCGTTTAATCGAATCATTGAATAAAAAACTCACTTCTTTATGAGTTAAGAAAGGATAAACAACATATAATGCATGATAGATTCGACGTCTAAAGAGTAATTATCTCTTTGTTTAATAGAATCATTGAATAAAGAACTCATTTCTTTATGTGTTAAGAAAAGATAAACAACGTATAATGCATGATAGATTAGATATTTAAAGACTTATTATCTCTTCATTTAATCAAATCACTGAAAAAAGAACTCGTTTCCTTATGAGTTAAGAAAGGATAAACAACATATAATCCATGATAAATTCGACGTATAAAGACTCATTATCACTTCGTTTAATCGAATCATTGAATAAAAAACTCACTTCTTTATGAGTTAAGAAAGGATAAACAATATATAATGCATGATAGATTCGACGTCTAAATATTCATTATCTCTTTGTTTAATTGAATCATTGAATAAAGAACTCGTTTCTTTATGAGTTAAGAAAAGATAAACAACATATAATGCATGATACACTCGACGTTTAAAGAATTATTATCTCTTCATTTAATCGAATCATTGAATAAAGAACTCGTTTCCTTATGAGTTAAGAGAGGATAAACAACATATAACGCATGATAGATTCATCATCTAAAGACTCATTATCACTTCGTTTAATCGAATCGTTGAATAAAAAACTCCTTTCCATATGAGTTAAGAAAGGATAATTAATATATAATGCATGATAGATTCGACGTCTAAAGAGTAATTATCTCTTTGTTTAATCGAATCATTGAATAAAAAACTCGTTTTTTTATGAGTTAAGAAAAGATAAACAACATATAATGCATGATAGATTTGACGTTCAAAGACTTATTATCCTTCGTTTAATCGAATCATTGAATAAAGAACTCATTTCTTTATGAGTTAAGAAAGGATAAACAACATATATTGCATGATAGATTCGATGTCTAAAGACTCATTATCTCTACATTTAATCGAATCATTGAATAAAGAACATGTTTCCTTAAGAGTTAAGAAAGGATAAACAACATATAATGCATGATAGATTCGACGTTAGAAGACTTGTTATCTCTTCGTTAAATCGAATTAATGAATAAAGAACTCGTTTCCTCATGAGTAAAGAAAGGATAAACAACATATAATGCATGATAGATTCGACATCCAAAGACTCATTATCATTTCGTTTAATCGAATCATTAAATAAAAACTCACTTCTTTATGAGTTAAGAAAGGATAAACAATATATAATGCATGATAGATTCGATGTCTAAATATTCAAAATCTCTTTGTTTAATCTAATCATTGAATAAAGAACTCGTTTCTTTATGAGTTAAGAAAAGATAAACAACATATAATGCATGATAGATTCGACGTTTAAAGAATTATTATCTCTTCATTTAATCGAATCATTGAATAAAGAACTCGTTTCCTTATGAGTTAAGAAAGGATAAAAAACATGCAATGCATGATAGATTCATTGTCTAAAGACTCATTATCACTTCATTTAATCGAATCGTGGAATAAAAACTCCTTTCCATATGAGTTAAGAAAGGATAAACAATATATAATGTATGATAGATTCGACGTCTAAAGAGTAATTATCTCTTTGTTTAATCGAATCATTGAATAAAAAACTCGTTTCTTTATGAGTTAAGAAAAGATAAACAACATATAATGCATGATAGATTTGACGTTCAAAGACTTATTATCCTTTGTTTAATCGAATCATTGAATAAAGAACTCATTTCTTTATGAGTTAAGAAAGGATAAACAACATATATTGCATGATAGATTCGATGTCTAAAGACTCATTATCTCTTCATTTAATCGAATCATTGAATAAAGAACATGTTTTCTTAAGAGTTAAGAAAGGATAAACAACATATAATGCATGATAGATTCGACGTTAGAAGACTTGTTATCTCTTCGTTTAATCGAATCAATGAATAAAGAACTCATTTCCTTATGAGTTAAGAAAGAATAAACAACATATAATGCATGATAGATTCGACGTCTAAAGACTCATTATCACTTCGTTTAATCGAATCATTGAATAAAAAACTCACTTCTTTATGAGTTAAGAAAGGATAAACAACATATAATGCATGATAGATTCGACGTCTAAAGGTAATTATCTCTTTGTTTAATAGAATCATTGAATAAAGAACTCATTTCTTTATGTGTTAAGAAAATATAAACAACGTATAATGCATGTTAGATTCGACTTAAAGACTTATTATCTCTTCATTTAATCGAATCATTAAATAAAGAACTCGTTTCGTTATGAGTTAAGAAAGGATAAACAACATATAATGCATGATAGATTCGACATCTAAAGACTCATTATCATTTCGTTTAATCGAATCATTTAATTAAAAACTCACTTCTTTATGAGTTAAGAAGGGATAAACAATATATAATGCATGATAGATTTGACGTCTAAATATTCATTATCTCTTTATTTAATCGAATCATTGAATAAAGAACTCATTTCTTTATGAGTTAAGAAAAGATAAACTACATATAATGCATGATAGATTCGACGTTTAAAGAATTATTATCTCTTCTTTTAATCGAATCATTGAATAAAGGACTCGCTTCCTTATGAGTTAAGAAAGGATGAACAACATATAATGCATGATAGATTTGTCGTCTAAAGACTCATTACCACTTCGTTTAATCGAATCATTGAATAAAAACTCCTTTCCATTTCAGTTCAGAAAGGATAAACAATATATAATGCATGATAGATTCGACGTCTAAAGAGTCGTTATCTCTTTGTTTAATTGAATCATTGAATAAAAAACTCATTTCTTTATGAGTTAAGAAAAAATAAACAACATATAATGCGTGATAGATTTGACGTTCAAAGACTTATTATCCCTTTGTTTGATCGAATCATTGAATAAAGAACTCGTTTCTTTATTAGTTAAGAAAGGATAAACTACATATATTGCATGATAGATTCGATGTCTACAGACTAATTATTTCTTCGTTTAGTCGAATCATTGAATAAAGAACATGTTTCCTTAAGAGTTAAGAAAGGATAAACAACATATAATGCATGATAGATCGACATTAGAAGACTTATTATCTCTTCGTTTAATCGAATCAATGAATAAAGAACTCATTTCCTTATGAGTTAAGAAAGGATAAACAACATATAATGCATGATAAATTCGACGTCTAAAGACTCATTATCACTTCGTTTAATCGAATCATTGAATAAAAAACTCACTTCTTTATGAGTTAAGAAAGGATAAACATCATATAATGCATGATAGATTCGACGTCTAAAGAGTAATTATCTCTTTGTTTAATAGAATCATGGAATGAAGAACTCATTTCTTTATGTGTTAAGAAAAGATAAACAGCGTATAATGCATGATAGATTTGATGTTTAAAGACTTATTATCTCTTCATTTAATCAAATCATTGGATAAAGAACTCGTTTGCTTATGAGTTAAGAAAGGTCAAACAACATATAATGCATGATAGATTCGATGTCTAAAGACTCATTATCATTTCATTTAATCGAATCATTGAATAAAAAACTCACTTCTTTATGAGTTAAGAAAGGATAAACAATATATAATGCATGATAGATTCGACGTCTAAATATTCATTATCTCTTTGTTTAATTTTAATCATTGAATAAAGAACTTGTTTCTTTATGAGTTAAGAAAAGATAAACAACATATAATGCATGATAGATTCGACGTTTAAAGAATTATTATCTCTTCATTTAATCGAATCATTGAATAAGAACTCGTTTCCTTATGAGTTAAGTAAGGATAAACAACATATAATGCATGATAGATTCGTCATCTAAAGACTCATTACCACTTCGTTTAATCAAATCGTTGAATAAAAAACTCCGTTTCATATGAGTTAAGAAAGGATAAACAATATATAATGCATGATAGATTAGACGTCTAAAGAGTCATTATCTCTTTGTTTAATCGAATCATTGAATAAAAACTCGTTTCTTTATGAGTTAATAAAAGATAAACAACATATAATGCATGATAGATTTGACATTCAAAGACTTATTATCTCTTCGTTTAATCGAATCATTGAATAAAGAACTCGTTTCTTTATGAGTTAAGAAAGGATAAACAACATATATTACATGATAGATTCGAGGTCTAAAGAACCATTCTCTTCGTTTAGTTGAATCGTTGAATAAAGAACATGTTTCCTTAAGAGTTAAGAAAGGATAAACAACATATAATGCATGATAGATCGACGTTAGAAACTTGTTATCTCTTCGTTTAATCGAATCATTGAATAAAAAACTCGTTTCTTTATGAGTTAAGAAAAGATAAACAACATATAATGCATGATAGATTCGACGTTCAAAAACTTATTATCTCTTCGTTTAATCAAATAATTGAACAAAGAACTCGTTTCTTTATGAGTTAAGAAAGGATAAACAACATATAATGCATGATAGATTCGACGTCTAAAGAGTAATTATCTCTTTGTTTAATAGAATCATTGAATAAAGAACTCATTTCTTTATGTGTTAAGAAAAGATAAACAACGTATAATGCATGATAGATTCGACATCTAAAGACTCATTATCATTTCGTTTAATCGAATCATTGAATTAAAAAGTAACTTCTTTATGAGTTAAGAAGGGATAAACTATATATAATGCATGATAGATTTGATGTCTAAATATTCAAAATCTCTTTGTTTAGTCGAATCATTGAATAAAGAACTCGTTTCTTTATGAGTTAAGAAAAGATAAACAACATATAATGCATGATAGATTCGACGTTTAAAGAATTATTATCTCTTCATTTAATCGAATCATTGAATAAAGAACTCGTTTCCTTATGAGTTAAGAAAGGATAAAAAACATGTAATGCATGATAGATTCATCGTCTAAAGACTCATTATCACTTCATTTAATCGAATCGTGGAATAAAAAACTCCTTTCCGTATGAGTTAAGAAAGGATAAACAATATATAATGTATGATAGATTCAACGTCTAAAGAGTCATTATCTCTTTGTTTAATCGAATCATTGAATAAAAAACTCATTTCTTTATGAATTAAGAAAAGATAAACAACATATAATGCGTGATAGATTTGACGTTCAATGACTTATTATCTCTTTCTTTAATCGAATCATTGAATAAAGAACTCGTTTCTTTGTGAGTTAAGAAAGGATAAACTACATATATTGCATGATAGATTGGATGTCTAAAGACTCATTATCTCTTCGTTTAGTCGAATCATTGAATAAAGAACATATTTCCTTAAGAGTTAAGAAAGGATAAACAACATATAATGCATGATAGATCGACGATAGAAGACTTATTATCTCTTCATTTAATCGAATCAATGAATAAAGAACTCGTTTCCTTATGAGTTAAGAAAGGATAAACAACATATAATGCATGATATATTCGACGTCTAAAGACTCATTATCACTTCGTTTAATCGAATCATTGAATAAAAAACTCACTTCTTTATGAGTTAAGAAAGGATAAACAACATATAATGCATGATAGATTCGACGTCTAAAGAGTAATTATCTCTTTGTTTAATAGAATCATTGAATAAAGAACTCATTTCTTTATGTGTTAAGAAAAGATAAACAACGTATAATGCATGATAGATTAGATGTTTAAAGACTTAATATCTCTTCTTTTAATCAAATCACTGAAAAAAGAACTCGTTTCCTTATGAGTTAAGAAAGGGTAAACAACTAATCCATGATAAATTCGACGTATAAAGACTCATTATCACTTCGTTTAATCGAATCATTGAATAAAAAACTCACTTCTTTATGAGTTAAGAAAGGATAAACAATATATAATGCATGATATATTCGACGTCTAAATATTCATTATCTCTTTGTTTAATTGAATCATTGAATAAAGAACTCGTTTCTTTATGAGTTAAGAAAAGTTAAACAACATATAATGCATGATACACTCGACGTTTAAAGAATTATTATCTCTTCATTTAATCGAATCAATGAATAAAGAACTCGTTTCCTTATGAGTTAAGAGAGGATAAACAACATATAACGCATGATAGATTCATCATCTAAAGACTCATTATCACTTCGTTTAATCGAATCGTTGAATAAAAAACTCCTTTCCATATGTGTTAAGAAAGGATAATTAATATATAATGCATGATAGATTCGACATCCAAAGAGTAATTATCTCTTTGTTTAATCGAATCATTGAATAAAAAACTCGTTTCTTTATGAGTTAAGAAAAGATAAACAACATATAATGCATGATAGATTTGACGTTCAAAGACTTATTATCCTTTGTTTAATCGAATCATTGAATAAAGAACTCATTTCTTTATGAGTTAAGAAAGGATAAACAACATATATTGCATGATAGATTCGATGTCTAAAGACTCATTATCTCTTCATTTAATCGAATCATTGAATAAAGAACATGTTTTCTTAAGAGTTAAGAAAGGATAAACAACATATAATGCATGATAGATTCGACGTTAGAAGACTTGTTATCTCTTCGTTAAATCGAATTAATGAATAAAGAACTCATTTCCTTATGAGTAAAGAAAGGATAAACAACATATAATACATGATAGATTCGACGTCTAAAGACTCATTATCATTTCGTTTAATTGAATCATTGAATAAAAACTAACTTCTTTATGAGTTAAGAAAGGATAAACAATATATAATGCATGATATATTTGACGTCTAAATATTCATTATCTCTTTGGTTAATCGAATCATTGAATAAAGAACTCGTTTCTTTATGAGTTAAGAAAAGATAAACAACATATAATGCATGATAGATTCGACATTTAAAGAATTATTATCTCTTCATTTAATCGAATCATTGAATAAAGAACTCGTTTCCTTATGAGTTAAGAAAGGATAAACAACATATAATGCATGATAGATTTCTCGTCTATAGACTCATTACCTATTCGTTTAATCGAATCGTTGAATAAAAAACTCCTTTCCATATGAGTTAAGAAAGGATAAACAATATATGATGCATGATAGATTCGACGTCTAAAGAGTCATTATCTCTTTGTTTAATCGAATCATTGAATAAAAAACTCGTTTCTTTAATAGTTAAGAAAAAATAAACAACATATAATGCGTGATAGATTTGATGTACAAAGACTTATTATCTCTTCGTTTAATCGAATCATTGAATAAAGAACTCGTTTCTTTATGAGTTAAGAAAGGATAAACAACATATATTGCATGATAGATTCGATGTCTAAAGACTCATTATCTCTTCGTTTAGTCGAATCATTGAATAAAGAACATATTTCCTTAAGAGTTAAGAAAGGATAAACAACATATAATGCATGATAGATCGACGTTAGAAGACTTATTATCTCTTCATTTAATCGAATCAATGAATAAAGAACTCGTTTCCTTATGAGTTAAGAAAGGATAAACAACATATAATGCATGATATATTCGACGTCTAAAGACTCATTATCACTTCGTTTAATCGAATCATTGAATAAAAAACTCACTTCTTTATGAGTTAAGAAAGGATAAACAACATATAATGCATGATAGATTCGACGTCTAAAGAGTAATTATCTCTTTGTTTAATAGAATCATTGAATAAAGAACTCATTTCTTTATGTGTTAAGAAAAGATAAACAACGTATAATGCATGATAGATTATATGTTTAAAGACTTATTATCTCTTCATTTAATCAAATCACTGAAAAAAGAACTTGTTTCCTTATGAGTTAAGAAAGGATAAACAACATATAATCCATGATAAATTCGACGTATAAAGACTCATTATCACTTCGTTTAATCGAATCATTGAATAAAAAACTCACTTCTTTATGAGTTAAGAAAGGATAAACAATATATAATGCATGATAGATTCGACGTCTAAATATTCATTATCTCTTTGTTTAATTGAATCATTGAATAAAGAACTCGTTTCTTTATGAGTTAAGAAAAGATAAACAACATATAATGCATGATACACTCGACGTTTAAAGAATTATTATCTCTTCATTTAATCGAATCATTGAATAAAGAACTCGTTTCCTTATGAGTTAAGAGAGGATAAACAACATATAACGCATGATAGATTCATCATCTAAAGACTCATTATCACTTCGTTTAATCGAATCGTTGAATAAAAAACTCCTTTCCATATGAGTTAAGAAAGGATAATTAATATATAATGCATGATAGATTCGACGTCTAAAGAGTAATTATCTCTTTGTTTAATCGAATCATTGAATAAAAAACTCGTTTTTTTATGAGTTAAGAAAAGATAAACAACATATAATGCATGATAGATTTGACGTTTAAAGACTTATTATCCTTCGTTTAATCGAATCATTGAATAAAGAACTCATTTCTTTATGAGTTAAGAAAGGATAAACAACATATATTGCATGATAGATTCGATGTCTAAAGAC